>JBAGKO010169685.1:0-18476 GCA_037177275.1 Acacia concinna | reverse complement strand
GGGCATTTACATAATTTCACAAAATTTCAAGATTTCAAAAATTTCAGATTACTAAAGGAATGATCTAGGATTTTCATATTTCACAGCACTAAATTATCTTTTTACCATTTCGAAAATCTTTTGTGATATTTTCCCTAAAATAAATAATGGCAGCTGGATTCATACCTATTTAAAATAAAACATACCCATCCGTGCTTACTTCATCTATTTCGTTGCTTAGTGCTCATCTCTTGTTTAGCATTTTTATAAGAAAAAAAATTTCTTCAATTTTTCTCTTTTTGAGGACAATTTCTTCAAACCTATTAATACTTTCCCGTCCTTTACCATTACTAAGCGCATAAGCCCACTCGATTCCCATCTTCGCTGTGATTCTCTCACTACTTTCCCCTTACTCTATTCTCATCAGCATCAGCCTCCACCGCCATGGACATGGCCGTCCAGAAAACCATCGGAGGCCGTCATGACATGGTCATGGACCACTTTCAGGCCACCTTTGTTAAGCCGGCCGAGGCAGAAATGCCCGGTCTCGTGACTTGCTGTGCTGAGTTCGGCCCTTCCAAGCCTCTCAAAGGCGCCAGAATCACCGTTTCCTCCCACATGACCACTAAAACCACCTCCCTCACGGAAATCCTAACTGCTTTTGGAGCCGAAGTTCGCTGTAGCTCCAACAGTATCTCCGCCGCCGCTGCCGGAGATCAGGAGTGCTGGCGGAACATCCGTGGAGCACTTGATTGGGGTCTGGGCATTGGTCCTGATCTGATTATTGACGACGGTGATGAAGCTACCCTCTTAATCCATGAGGGTGTGAAAGCTGAAGAGATTTATGCCAAGACTGGTCAATTGCCTGACCCTTCTTTTACTGATAATTCTATGTTAAAGACTATTCTTAGTATTGTCATGGATGGGTTGGAGACAAATCCCATGAGGTACCACAATATGAAGCAAGGACTAGTTGGGGTCTCTGTAGAGAGCGCCACCAGTGTTGAGAGGCTGTTACAGATGCAAACTATTTCAATTCTCTCATTCACTGCTATCAATATTATCGACTCTATCACCAAGACCAAGGTAATTAGCTATAGTTACGATATATTATTTAGGTTTAGATCTGTTTCAGATTTGAAGTTGTTAACTTTGCAGTAGCTACAAATTAAAGTCGAACCCCTAAGAGTCATTTCTTCAGATCCTACGAACACTTGGCACAAAAAATTGTTATACTTGCTAGTGGAAGCCATTTTTTCAGGCAAATGTTGGTCGGCGTTCTCCAAATTTTATAATTTCGCAATTGTTCTCTGGGTCCATCTTTGTCAGCTAGCTTAGGTGTTTTACAAATTGTGCTTTGTTTGACTTTTCAATAGTAGGCTGAGTCATACGATCGTTTAATTTTAAAATTTAAACAAATTTATCTAAATATTTCTTTATGTACGTTTTCTTTCCCCTAATGGAAAAGAAGTTAATTTTAAATTTGTATTAATAAGCTTCTAGTTTTATTTCTAAGTACTCCTTCCAATATCCTAATTATAAGAGCCATTGATTTTTTTATGAAAAATCTTAAGAAAACTAGTTACAATATTTAATCATATCATATGTTATATTTTATTATATTATATATTATTTCATAACTTAAACAATATAGTTTAAAGAAAAAGGAGAAATTTTAATATATTAAAGTAATGTAATTAGTTTTTTTTAGAATTCTCTAAAAAAAATCAATTGACTTTTATAATTAGGATTGGATCGAGTATTTATCAACATATTTCATTAAAAGTAAAAGAAAAAAAAACCCTCAAGACTCATTATTTTCATATTAAAATTTAACAAATTTCCACTTTTCCCCTATTAAATTTACGTAGTTTGTCTCTATTTTAATAACATGCACCCGCATTTAATAGGGGGTAAACAAGTAGTTTTATTGGAAAAGCCAATGAATTCCTTTATAAATAAGACAATTTAAGAAAATTATCAATAATTAATGAAATTCCATAAAAAACCTTGAGGCTAGAATGCTGTGGTTATTCGACATTTGATCATTTGTGTACATTTTATTAAATTTCTTATATTTGATTTTGTTTGATATCTTAATTTATATATAATAAACTTGATGGGATATTATGATTGAAACAAATTTCAATAATTTTTCTTCGGGCCCTTATTTTCATTTCGGTTATGTACTATCTCTCGTACTAATTATAAGATCAATTAACTTGTTTTGAGTGATTTATGGAGATAAATAAGTTACTTAATAATATCATATTTAGTGTATCGTTATATATTATATTAATTTCTAAGCTGGACAGAACAGTTTTAAAAAATGATAAATTTAAATACTTTTAAGTAATTTAATTAATTTTCTTAAAATTTTTTAAAAAAGTCAATTGGGTCTTATGTTTAAGATCGGAAGTAGTATTATTATACACTTTTTAATAGCTATTTTTAATTTTAATAGTGGGCAAAAAAATAGCTATTTTTATTAGAGGAAAACTGCTGATGAACTTTAGTTAAAAACCGGGTACTTTAGCAGCCTTGGATTTCTCATCCTGCTGCTAGCTTGGGAAAGCTGAACACTAAATGCCAAATATGTTTGTGTATGTTGTTAACAGTACAGGAACTTGTTCAGTTGGCCCTACGCTCTTCTAGAGGGGATAACTAGAGCCACCAACATGTCGATTTCTGGGAAAATAGCAGTTGTGTGTGGATATGGTGATGAAGCTAGTGAAGGATGTGCTATTGCACTGAAGCAAGCTGGTGCTAACGTAGTTGTGTACGAGGTTGATCCCAAACATGGCCTTCGAGCTTGCCTAAGAGGTTTCTCAGTTATTAAGACCCTTGACAATGTTGTTTCAGAGGCAGACATATTTGTTATGAACAAGAACAATATCGATGTGTTTAAACATGTAAAGAAGATGAAGAACAACACCATTATTTACAACATGAATCCAATTTCAGACCATAATAGCAGCACCTATGATGGATTCGAGCAATACTTTTCTGGCATGAAGTGCATCGTCATCGATCCTCAAACCGACAAATGGGTCTTTCCTAGTACTAACTCGAGCATTGTCGTATTGAGAAACAAAGGATACCCACCAAGTTTTACGTCGTCTTGGTCAAGTACATGCCATGTGGTCGCTATGCTTGAACTGTGGAGCATGAGGTGCACTGGCAAATATGAGTATAAGGTTTATGATTTTCCTGAGCATCTTGAAGAGAAGGTTTCTGCTCTCCACCTTGCCAAGTTTACGAAGACGACCAATAAAGAGACCAAAGGAAAAGCTGATGATCATGTCTTTGTGACGACGAGAAGTGGTAAGAAGAAGAGGACATTACTTGTGGCTATTCAAGCTTGTTCGGTTATTTGCATGGTTGCTTTTGGTTTCATGAAGGCTTCCAAAGTTGGCACAGATCTCGCATTTCCCAAAGTTACCCCAAATCTCCCACTTTCTGCCTTTTGGGGTGATTGAAGGGAGTTGAGTACTCTAATGCATCTCTCTCGAGTAGTTTCTAATGTCCTTGTTGTTTTCCAACCATTTAATAAAGCAATTCAGATTCTCTGCCTTATAAAACGTTCTGTTCTTTATTTCTTCAGCACCACCAACAAATTAAAGGCGGAAAGAAAGGAACTCTGAATATGAACTTTTTTCTTTCAAGTCAGATCCATACTTATATTTTTTCTTCCTCTATGCATTGAAGACAAAAAGAGCATGATGAATAGTAAGTTGTTCTATTAGTAGTAACTTAAAAAAGGGTCTGTCTCACTATAGGTTTCCAAAGAAAATAAGCAGTAAGCATTACGAGGAATAAACTGAAGATATCAACAACATGCTGCACTCAAATTGAATAGCAAAGATAAAGAATGGAGTATCAAAGAATAGCTCATGAAGACTAAAATGCGAGTGTGGTAAAACACATAAAAAAAAAAGCTTGGACTTCATAATTATAGTTAGTTAATCTCTAGGCTATAATATTTATGTTAAACTCATAAATATAGATACTATGGTTGGCTCAAGATTTTAAAGGGAAAATTGGGGTATTTATACCCATTTGAAAAATTAGTTGTAGAATGGGATCAAGATAAATTAAAGGTGAAGCCATGAGGTTCTTTGAGTCCTAAATTTTAATGAGTTTTACATTTTTAATGATGTTTCAAAGAAACAATACTTTAAAAAGTTTCTTATTAATTTTAAACTGTAATCTTTGAAAGAAAAATCATAAAATGTTTAAAACTGGGTGATTTCTTTTTACCCATATAAGATTTCAAAACGTTACTCATATTATATAGAATCTTGTAATAAAAAAAAATAAAAATACATTGAGAAGTTGAACAATTTTAAGGGCCAGTGGAGGGGGAAGTACAAAGGGGGCATAAAGCACCCCAAATTTCTACTTAATACGTTATTCATTAAGTTTTTGCTCTTGAAAAAATTTCTAACGAGTTAACTACTTGATCAACATGTAAACTGGCCATAAATGCATATAGAGATTTATTGTATTTAAGTTCAATCTCTTGTTGTAATATTAATAAGGTTCATATTTCATGCACATACATACACATGGAAATTCCACTTCGATCAACATATCGATCCCTCAATTTTTGTATGTAGTTTATATATATTTGACTATATTATTTTATTTTTTTATATAATTTTCTCTTAAGGTTGGGGTTAGAAAGGTTTCTTTCAATTTTACATTAAATTATAGTCATCTCACGAAACATGCGTGGTGTAAATGCTTGTTATGACTAAACTTTTGAATTCTCCGCACTATTCTCTATTTAGCTAAGACACAATATCCTAAGATTAATTTTATTTTTTTCATATCTCATATTTTAACTTCATGCCAATATAAACCTAACATTATAACACACTTCATTCAAACTTTTAACTCTTTTTTTTTTAAACTACCACTTCACTTTCATTTTTTTTTAAGAATTTGCAATTTTGCACAAACATGATCATCTGAATGTCACAAAATTTATTGGAGCATTGATGGGAACTTCAAATTTAAATATTGGGACAAATAGCTCTTCAACTAAGTGAAGAAATCATCCTTGTCATCTATGGGATGTTGTGCTGATGAGTATATTCCTAGTTAGACATTAATCAACTAACTTTCTTTCAAGGTTTTGTTTCGTGTAAAGGAAATTTTGTACTGGATCTTATATATATAAATCTAAGCTTTGATGTTGTTTGATGTTTTAAATACGGTCGTTAGTTGGTGAGAAATCTACTATCTTTTATAACTAAATCATATGATAAACTCAGGTATAGAGTTCATGATTTATTATGATTTACTACCTCCAATATTAGTTCAATCCAAATTTAGTGTATTGAATAACCAAACTCCCCAATAATTTGGCTCCCAACTTAATGTTTTGGATAAATAAAAAAATATGAATGAGGCATAAGAATTAAAACGGAAGCCTTATATAAGAAATAACACTTGTTGCACAGAAACTTGTAAAGAATGGCATTGTAGTCCAAAAAAAAAAAAAACAAGTGTCTTTTACTACAACCACAAAAGAAAAAAAATACAAAAATACAATTAAAATAGATAAAAAAAACAAATAAGTTCTGCAGTTATGGATTAAGATACTGAAGTGTGAAAATAGATATGTTAACACATTGAGTATTTTAATTAACAATTGTAAAATTTATGTATCTTTTATCTATTTCAATTATACTTTTGTGTCGTTCTCCCTTATTTGTTCTATTACTGTCAAGCAATTAAAGACACTTGTTAGATGCAAACCATTTGCCAATTATTTTTTAGTAAAATACTTACTACCCATATTTTGACTTAACTATGGAGAGCTCCCCTTTATTTTAAATACCTATATAGACTACTTTAAAATTAAAATGTATATTGCCCAAACCTTCCTTATATTTTGAGATTTTATTTCTATCCACCTAAACCCTTACTTGATGGTTAATTTTGACTTTTGGTCTTTTGTTTTACCAAAATGCCCTACTTTAACTTTAGAATTATTTAAACATGTATATGGGCTAAAAAAATTATACCTCCAAATTTTAATTCTAATATTTTTTTAAACTTTCTAATATGTTAAACATTTATTAATTTTGAGACTATAAAATTTAAAATTTAACTTTTTTCATATACCTAAGCTTAACTTGGCTAGGTTGGTGAAAAAAAGCCACAGTTTTCCCCTTTCGGTTTCAGAGCCTAAAATAAATCAAAGTTATTATGCATGGCAAGAAATAAAAAACTGTCACTTTGAAAAAATAAGAGTAAAATACTTTAAGCACCCTTCTATTTTTCCTTACTTAAATAGACATCCTTCTACTTCGAAAACATATACTTTAGTCTAAATCATTAACATCTTTAAATAATACTCTAAAAAAATTCTCAAACATTACTACAAAAATCGTTAAAAGTGACACACCTATTATGACGCTTATTAAAAGAAATGTCACATGAAGTTTTTTTTTTTTTTTTGTAAGAGAAGGACTAAATGTGGCTTTCAATATAAAGAGTGTCACATAAAAAGAAAACATATCATGACATTTATTTAAAAAAGTGCTACATCAAGTTAACATATATTCATTGCTACCTGAGCTTTAGGGGCTTAAAAAAATTATTTTTTTAATAAGCTATTGGCGCGCTTGGTCAAACAAACTCTCCAATAGGTCTAGCCCAGTTAAGGGCTTCTTTAAAAAAAAATAGTTTTTTTAACATATTTTCCCCTTTAGCCTGATGAGCTAACGGGTTATTATATATATATACACACACTCTATTTCAACAAGCACCCAATAGGGTCTTTCCTCTCAGCTTTTTAGATCGAGGGGTTATAATTTAATACCCTCAATTTTCAGACAAGGTCTGAAAAGTCGAGGGTTGTCGATGGGCCACATGCCTTTACGTGGAGCAAGCGTCACGTAAGGCACACCTAATAGGGCACTTACCCAAGTGAATGCCCCATTATCTCCCCCTCAATTATTTTCACCATCCCTCCCCTTTTTTTACTTTCCTTCTCTCACTTCTTTTTCATTTATGCAACTTTTGTTGTTCCAACTCTCTCTTCTTCGTTTCTCTTGTTCAACTTTATCTCTTTTAAAGTTGAGTTGCACAATTATTTTCTTGCTTTTGATCCCACTTGTTTCTACTCTTATGAACGTGCGGGTGACTGCATCATTCTATATTTTTATCTGATCCCTACTAAAAAGGTATAATGAACGTTCTCTCTTCTTATTTATTTTTTTTATCTTTGTCCTTACTATTGACTCTCCCATCTTCTTAATCTAAAACTTTTGAACTATTATCTTGTACTCATTGTTGTCCTGTTTTTCTTATTTTTATTACTGATTTGTAGTGAGCTCATGTTGTTTTTGCATATACATCTGTAAGGATGTTAGATTGTATTTAATCATGTTGGCTTTTTCACATTCATTTTGAGTTCATGAGTATATTTACATCTCCAAAAAAAATATACGCGTGTCATCCTTGCTAAAGGCAGGAATGGAGAAAGAGAAACCACACTTTGTGAGAATCAAGGGGATGGGATTAGGATTATATGGGCCTACTAAAGATGCTTTTTTAATACATTTTCCTGTCTCGTCTTGTCTGTAAATTAAATATTTGTTTATCAGCTTGATCCCATCACAAGATGCGGATTAGCTTCAAGTTGACTATGTATTCTTGACAAGGAGTGAACATTGGTAAAATTGCGCCATTCCTATCTCTAATATAATTATTTAAAATTATCTGAACAGTAAGGGGCTTCTAAAAAGTTTACAAAAACGTTTAAGAGAACAAATTAATTACTTGTTAAATATTACACAAACTTCTAAGAGAAACTATAAAAATGTAATTTTATATTGAATAACGGTCTAATGTAATAATTTCTCCATTTTTATTTATAAGAGATCTCTATGGAATGTGGTTTCCTTCACACTGTGGAAACTTTAAAATAAAATAATGAATCATTAATGACTTTGTTTTCTAAAAAAAATACTCTTCATTATAGGTTAACTAAAAATTAATTAATTATATGCTATTTTTAAAAGTTCTTTCTTTGTTTTAAAGAAAATAATATTTCTAACTATGTTTAAGGAGATTCATTAATTTTCATAACCGGGTCAAGAAAATATCTTATAAATTACTACATTTGGTGTCTCTAAAATTTTAAATTGATTTTTTACTTTATTTTTTTTTGGCGAGTAGATTTTTTTAAAAATTTTTTACTCTTATTAAATATGTCTTTTTTAATGGGAAATATATGTCACTTATTATCTCTCAAATAAATTTTCACTCATTATCTCTTGTGATTTCTTTCTAAACAATGGTGTAATAGAAAAGAGGTACAAAATTTACACATTTATAACCTCAACTAGTATTTAAAACCGCGTGATTTTAGTAATTGTTGTTTACAAAAGTGAGAAAAGGAGTAAAATAAAGAATATATTGATGACACGATAACTCGGATTTGTTTTCAAATAAGATTCTGTTTAGGTTAGCTTAATATTACTCATTTATACTTTATAATATAAATCTATTTTTATTAAAGCTATTTAAGCCAAACTATTATGATACTTCGTACATTCTATTTTAACATTTTGAATGCGTAGTTATACCTTATCAACATACTATTTCAAACACACTTCAACAAAACTTTAAATTTCTCATGAGGTGATATTTTTTTTATCCGTTTTTGTAAAGAAACAGAATAGGTTGAGGGCCTTGAAGGCATCATCGTATTTGATCATATCTTCCATTGTCTTCTTTCTTTACTCCCTCACTGGTCTCATCTGAATCTGTTCACTCGTAGAGAAATTTCCTTCTTTCTTTTTTCTCTCATCAATAGTTGCTGCCACTGTCACCCAACCCGGCTCGCTTCAGCTGCTTCAACATTATGTCCCCTATGGCCATAATGCCAGGTCTCAAGGCTTGCAGTGATGAGTTCAGCACCTATAGGCTATAAGCCTCTCCAGGGCACCCAAATCTGCAAGACGACCACTGAAGAGGACACGCTCCGCAAGACCTTAACTTATGTGGGGCCCAGTTCATGTTGGATATTGTTTCAAGATTATTTAAATTAAGTATTGTCATATTTGATTATTTCATATTTAGGATTAGTAATGGATCTATCTTAATTATTTTGGTTCATTTCTGATAAGATTTTGATAAAATTATATTATAGGTTTGCCTATACAAAGGTATTTTGATAAAATTATGTTATAGGTATGTCTATATAAAAGTTTATACCTACATAGTTTTACTTAAGTCTTCATAATAATATTCCTGAGTTTAGAAAAAATAATAATAATATTTTTGAGATTCTTATCCCTCTTCATTTATATATAATCTTTAAAATTTCAACATGGTATTAGAACCATAGTTTATTTAGTTTGAAGGCTCAATATGTGAATTAGTGCATTGCAGCATGAGAGATTCTTTCTAGGTGTCTTCCGCTATACAAGAATGTTTCATAATAATATTTTAGAGGTTCTTATTCCCTCTGTATTTATACATGATTATTCAAATTTTAACATGATATCAGAGCCAAATTCAATACTACCTCCGTTCCTATTTATGAGACCCTTTGGAGAATTCTAAGAAAAATCCTAAGAAAGCTAATTACATTATTTTAAAACATTAAAGTTTATCGTTTTTTTTCAAATTATATTATTTGATTTATGAAATACTATATAATGTAATAAAACATAACATATGATATTATTAAGTAATATAATTAGCTTTCTTAGGATTTTTCTTAGGATTCTCCAAAGGGTCTTATAAATAGGAACGAAGGGAGTAGTTCAAAAGAGCAAAAGTGTTGGGAGTGTATCAAGTGAGGACTTGATTAGGAATCTAGCTGTCCCAATCAGATTATTGATGACAATGGTAGCTCTATCATCCTGATCCATGAGGGTGTGAAAGCTTCAAAGCTTTATGTCAAGAATGGAGGGTTGCCAAAGCCGTCTTCTGCACCTTAATTATGCCGGGTTACAAACTCTTTTTGGTGTTTCATCGGATGGGTTGAAGACTGATAGCATAAGGTATCACAATATGAAAGAGGGACTCCTTGGTGTCTATGTAGGGACCACCATTGGTATTTATGATTGGTCTTTGTAGCGATCACCATTAGTATTTATGATCAGTCTGCACTGATGGATGGTAATAGATTCTTCTCGTTCCCTGTCTTTGATATCAGCAACTTTTTCACCAAGAATAAGGCAACTATTACTTACAATCCAAAGTTTAGGTCTAGATATGTTTCTCACTTTAGGTTTTGTTAACTTTACAGCAGCTGTAAAAGCCAATCCTAGAGTTAATTCTTTAGATATAATGAGTTTGAACCACCGTATACTTCGCATAGAAAATTCTTATACTTGCCAGCAAAAGCCATTTTTTTCGGTAAATGGTGGCCAGGTCATTCTCCAAACTTTTATAATTTCCATTGTGCTTTAATTTTAAATGCTAAACCATTTTATTACCCAGAACAATATGTGCATTTTTTAATCAAATGAAGTAAACATTATGATTTGTTTAAATGATGAGATATAAAGAAAGAATATACACTTATACATATGTATACATTCATGCATATATATGTGTGTGTGTGTGTTATACCAACATAGAGTTGATCAAGCAATGTAAGGCCCCGCTAGATCTCTTTGGTATCAAGTTCGAGTATTATAGGAGACATTTATGTTGGGAGGAGAAGCCACGGATCCCAAATCGGTAACAAAATATCATATATATATATATATATATATTAAGAAGAAGTAGTAGCAATTATTTATAATTAATAATTAATCAAATATGCGTTCAACATAGGCAAGAAGGAAGATTTGTGTAGCAAATAATTCCAATTAATTTTAGAATAAAGTACATTGATTACTCCTCTATTTTACTTAAATCACACAAACCCCCTCTATTTTAAAAATGCACATAGATCTCCCTTAAAATTAAAATGCATATTACAGAAACCTCCCTTACATATTTGAGATTCTATTTCCATCTACCTAACTGTTAGTTGACCACTTGACCGTTAAGTTTGACTATTAAACATTTGTTTTCACCAAAATAAATTTCTTTCAACAATTGAATAAATATTTATATTTTCTTAAAAATAATTTTTTATAAAAAAATAATTCTAATAATATATGTTCAAACTTTTCAATATATTATAAATTTTATTAATTTTTATTATACTATAAAATTTTAATCATTTTTAATTTATTTATTTAATATTCTTTTAAATGACTAAAAACATTTTTTTTTCTTTCTTTCTTTCTTTTTCGCACACCATGATTGAAACATATACGAAAGGCAAATTTTTATTAACCATATCTTATTATTAATGTAAATTTTAGATATTATATAACTTATATTAATTCTAAATTTAATTTTTTAAGTAAATTTTTCCAACAAAAATCTATAAACATGCTTATTTAAGTATGCATGTAATAAAAGAATTAGTCATGTTACTTAATTTTTGGAAAAATTAGAGAGAAGGACCAAAGAAGAAAAATATTTATTATAAAGGACCTAATAAATTATAATTATTTAGAATGACCAAAAATTAAAAGATAAATTGTTTATTACTAATTTATCCTTAATTAACCCTAAAAAATGAGGGCAAAATAAAAATGAAAAATAGTCCCCTTCCTCATGTAAACGGCAATTTTATTTTCTTACTACATGTCCTATCCCAATCATACACTTTTATTTTCAAATTCCAATCCGTGGTCAAATGCACAAGTCAAAATAAATCTCAATTAAATCCACTTAAATTCTTCATAATGATTATGTGTTAATTTGTAAGGCCGTTATTTGGCCTTCAGACTAAAATATAAGGAGGATGCGTCTCCTATTGTTATTGTCATGAAATAGGGCTGGCTTTGGTATTATAACTTGATTTTTTTTTATTCACTAATGGAGCTTTAAAAGGTTTTAATCATCTATCCTTACGGTCTACTTCATAGTCTTCTAAGTTATGCAAATTAGAATATCTAAAGATATAATATTATATATATTGCTTAGTTATAAATGTCCATGATCATGAGAAAATATTTTGGATGATGAAATTTATTGTTGTAAACTAGGACATCTATATGGATATTTCATTTTGATACACCAAAGACATACGAGTAATAGCTATGGATATGTTATTCTAATGTACTGAAAGCAAAATAACTATATATGCAATATTAGGGTTTATTGGTACAAGTAACTATAAGAATCTAAAACAAATATTTGAGATGGGTTTATATATAGAGATGAGGAAATGTGAATTGATATTTAACTATCAAATATTTGAGATGTGATAGAGAAATTGTGGGGAGATAGTTAGGGGGTAATTCACTAATCAACAAATTACTTTTTTACTTTTTGGTCTTTCTAAATATTTATAATTTCTTAAGTCCTTTATAATAAATATTTTTCTTCTTTAGTCCTTCTCCCTAATTTTTCTTTAATTTTTTCTCTGTTTGCGTTAATTAAATTAATTAAATTGTTATCTCAATATGGAAAACAGTTTAACAAACAACTATTTGCAAAAGTAAAAAAAAAATTAAATTACTTAAACAATTGATGCAAAAATTACCGAATTAGAAATGATAAAGAGTAAATTAATAAATGAAATTTACTTTAATATAAATTTTAATTAATAATTAAAAATATTTAACGTACTTAACAATTTAGATTTAAGTATGTTTTTAAAATAGAGGGAATGTCTATAAAATTAAAACAAAATGTAAGGGAGGTTAGTATATTTTACTCTTAATTTTATTATAAGAACCCAACCTTTTTTATTATGCAAATATATTTTTCTTTAAAAGCTTTAGTAGGTTTCCCTTTCTTAACCTGGAATTTGACTAGGTTTGATAGCTTAATTTATATGTATGTTGCATGTTTGTGTTAATAGTATATTAACATGTACGGTTGATGCCGGCCTGTTCTTGATGTGATAGAGAAAAAGACCAACGTGACGATTTCTGGGAAAACAGCTGCTGTGTGCGGTTGTGATGATGATATTATATTAGCGAGCGCTATGCTATGGCTTTGAAGCATGTTGGTGCTAATGTGGGACGTGTTTGAAATACACGGGGTAAAAATGCTTTATTTACTATCGAATTTATGTAAAAGTAAGATTGCGTAAAAGTCATGTTATCCAATATAATTTATGTTTGAATTGATGGTAGTATAAGCTATTTATAAATTATTTATTTAAAAATAAAATTTATTTTATTGATATGTTGAAAAGTAACTTTTGATGGAAAATAACTTAAAATGACATGAATCATATCATATGTTGAGATTTATTATATTATATCTTAGTTCATATGTCAAATAAAATAGTTTGAAGAAAAATGATAAATTTTAATATTTTAAAGTGATGTAATCAGTTTTCTTAAAATCCTCTAAAAAAGTCAATTAAGTCTTTTAATTAGGACCAGAGGAAATATATATTATATGTAAATATATTGTGATATTTATACAACCTTCAGTTCTAATTATAAGACCAAGTTATCTTTTTTAAAGAAGTTAAAGAAGTAAAATAAGTTACTTAATTATATTATATCTTGTGTTTTATTATATTATACTCCCTTCTGTCTTAAATATAAGACCCCATTTGTAGATTACAAAAGGGCCTTATACTTAAAACCGGAGGGAATATATTAGTTCATAAGTCAAAACAAAATAGTTTGAAAAAATATAATAAATTTTAATGCTTTAAAGTAATGTAATTAGTTTTCTTATAATTATTCAAAAACAGTCAACTAGATCTTATAATTAGGACCGGAAAGAGTAAGTTATACCACTAAAACAAAAAATAAAATTTCAAAAAAGAAAAAAAAAACTTATTTGCCATCGATGAAATAAATAATTTATTTTTATTTAAGAGAAAAAGTATCTAACAATCCATAAATCAGATTGGGACTAAGTTTACACAATAACACTTTTTTTTAAAAAAAATATAGGACATCAGATTTGGGGCCAAACGTCCGATTTGGGCCCAAATCGTTGAAGCGCACCCACAAGTAATTCTGTCTTAGGCTGATCCCGACCGTGGAACACAAGCTCGCCTAAGAGGTCAAAAGGTTATTAAGGCCTCTGACAACATTGTTCCTCTTGATGCGGACATGTTTATGGTCAATAGTGCTGTGATTAACAACGTAAGGAACATGAAGAACAACTCTGTTATTTACAACATTAATCCAATACTGGACCATAATAGCAGCACCTATGCTGCTTTCATCGAACCATACTTCTCTGGTATGGACCATTTCATTCTTGATCACCAAACTGACAAATGGGTCAGTTCTGACACGAACTCAAGTGTCTACTTAGTGAGCAACCCAGGATTCCCTAATCTTATGCCATCTTGGTCTGCTACAAGCCATGCGCTTGCTGTGATTGAACTTTGGAGCCAGAAAGGGACTGGCAAGTATGTTGGTGGGAAGGCTTGTTCTTTTCCGGAGCATCTTCAGGACAAGGTTTCTGATCTTCATCTTGGTGAACTTAGGGCCGCAGGTGTCATGGCGGTAGCGGAGATTGAACCGCGGGCTGATGATCTTGTCTCTGTGCCGAGTGAAGGCCTGGCAATTTCCTTCACTACTGCAACCGCTGACGAAATGAATATGAGAAAGATGTTAGTCATGGTTATCCAATTTGTTCCCATTATTGGCTTAGTGGCTTATGCTCTCAGCAAGGTTTCCAAGGCTGAGCTAACACTTTCTGCTATTTGGGATGGGGGTAACTAAATCATCTGATGAGTGAGAGAGAAAAGGGACGATCTGAGCCTCAATTTTCCAACATAAGACAGTTTTAAATTTGTCTTGTTTATTAATATTGAGATTTTGATTGAATAAATTTCCTCTCTAGCTCCTGCGGAATCATTTTTCTATTCGAAAATTCAACACTCCATCCATCATGCTTTACTTTTCTCCCCTTTTGCACGTACACATACATAAATAAATACACACACACACATATATGAATGAATAAGCAGCTATATCTTCTGTCTGTAGGTAATTGGTGGATTATCATGATAATTTGAATTAAAGATATTATGTCTTGTTTATTAATATTGAAGTTTTGATTGAATAAGTATCCTCCTTATCTCCAGCTGAATCACTTTCCTATTGGGAAAATTCAAAACTCTGATCCATCATGCTTTATTTTTATTCCCTTTTTCATGCATGTATAGATTGGTGAATGATTACTAATAGCAACCGGTTATGTCAGGAACATGTCCCTTGTTTGGTTTGGTTTTAAGCGGAAATGGCAAAGCCAGAGACTGGTCTAGGAAAGGTGAAACGATAATGAGCCTCAAACTGAGTTTGATAAATGAATGGATAAGCAGCCAGGATGCCTCCTATTCTTTATTATTATATTCTCATTATATTCCTCTAATCTTAATCCTTAGTTTAATCTATGGTAAAAAAATCAGCCATCACACCCACTCACTTCCTAAAATTATGGAAACATGATAAATAAAGGAATTTTTTTTATTTTTAAATTAACTATAATTTCAACCAATTTATAATAAAAGATTATGAGATTATATTTATCTAAAAAATCATGGACACTTCATTATTTTATATCAAAATATAATAAAGATGATAAAAAGAATTGGAACACGCTTATGAAAAAAGATTATATAAGCCGAAATAAAATAAAAATACTTGTTAAAATCATAGAGACTTGATAAAATAAATGCAATTTTTTATATCAAAATATAATAAATATAATAAAACGAATTGGAACACACTTATGAAAAATAATTATGTAAGCAAAAATAAAATAAAAGATCACTTGCTAAAATTATGTAGACTTGATATAATAAATGAAATTTTTTATATCAAAAATAATAAAAATAATAAAACTAGATCATTTCTGTGGAATTATTTCCCAAATCAAAGTTATGGGAGGGATATTGATAAAATTACAAAAACTAAGTTGTTATCATTTGAACAAATTCATAATAAAATATTCTAGAAGCAATTTTATGATAAAAGATCTATTTGCTCGTTTCCTCATCCAACGTACAAAAAAAAGTGAAAATAATATTAGGGAAGGGAAAGCTTTTGTTAAAAACTTACTAGCTTTTCAAAATTTGAATTTTGCTTGAATAACTTCAATTAATAGGTATGAGATAAAATAACTCACGTTTCCCAAGAAAATAAAACTATTTGTTGTGACTTTTTATTATATTTTGATATAAAAATGTGATTTATTTTATGAAGTCTTCATGATTTTAGAAAATAATATTTTATATTATTTAGGCTTTCATAATCTTTTTTTATAAATTGGTTTTTATTTTTTTAAATAAATCTTATTCCATAATATTTTATTATAAATTGGTTGAAATGATATTTAATTTAAAAATAAAAAAATTTCCTTTATTTTAGCAAGTCTCAATGATTTTAAGAAGTGGGTGGGTAAGATAGCTGCTTTTTGTTATAGATTAAATTAAAAGTTAATATTAAAGAAATAGAATGATAAAGAATAGGAGGCGTGGATAGTAGATATATCTTTTGTTTGTGAGTAATTGGTGGATTTATCATGATAATTCATTTGAATTAAAGATAAACATCAATACAATCGAAAAAAAAAGGAGAATCCATGAAAGATAATAACGGGAATAATGGCTCAATCATATTCCTAGACTTTAGGGCAGAGAAGGTGTATATAGCTTAATTAGTTATTCCAATTAAGTAGACCTAGGATTAGGATTAGAGCCTAATTAAGAGGTGTGATGAATAGTGATAACTATAAGCCCCCCATAAGCGGATGTTCAATAGGGCCCTAATAACTTGCCTTTGCCTCAATCCGAATGGAAAAGCCTTTTTTTTTTTGGGTGAACACGGATTCAATAAAAATAACGCTATTATGCCAAAATGGGCTAATTAAATTATAGTCCTGTTTAGTTCAATTATATGAGAGATGATTACATGTAATACAAATATAATATATAGATTACAACATTTGGTTGAGTTTATGTAATGTAAACTAGATTACAAAATGTAATTCTGATTACATCATTTGATGTAATGAGGATTATATTACCAGGAGTGATTAATAGGGATGCATGCATCCGGTAATCAAGGAAAAAAAATACTACATTGCCATTATAATTTTTAATTTGACTAAAGTACCCATCCATAAATATTTTTAAATATTAAATAATTACTACCATTAAATATTAAAAATATTAATTAATTATATAATATTTTAAAAAATATTTTCCCAATAAAAAAATTTAAAAAAATATATTCCACCATTAAAAATATTAAAACATTCCATTAAATAATATTCTCACCATTAAATTTTAAAAAATTACAATGAACTGAACTTGTTTCTGGCGTAATATTTCCACTATTAAATATAAAAAAAATTATTATAAACTCGATGTATACACCGTACAAGTTGAAAAAGTTACTATAAACTTAAGGTGTACATTATACATATATATGTAGATAAAGGTAATTTTGTCTCTGATTATATTATTTCGACATATTCTCATTTGAGATGCAATTCAACCAAACATTTTTATCTATATGCATCATCTTTCCTTAATAACGAACCAAACAAATATATAGAATTATCATTATATTATATTACATTACATTATATTACATTTAATTGCATTACCTTCTATTCTATAAACTAAATGGGCAATTAGTAAATTATCATATTAAAGGTACAATAATCCCACTTTAACATACATCAATACATGAAAATAACGGAAAATGTCTATTCCGCCTTTCTATCCACCGTGGAAGGTCTATAATTCATTGAAGCATAGATTTTCACATTCAAAATCATGAAAAATGTAAATTATAATCAACATTATATTTGTTACTTTCTTTTTAAAAATTTTTCATTTTGACCCTCCCCCAAATCATTTTTCTATTGGAAAATTCAACGCTTAACTCATGCATGCAATAAAAACAAAAAGAGCCTGTTGAATAAGTTGTTATATTAATGATCTATAAATAGCATGTTAATTATAGAATTTGTAACCTTATAAGTAGATTGGTGAATGATTAACATCATGCGAATCGTTTCAACTAACCGTTTAAGTCAGGAACATGTCCCATGCATATTTGGTTTGGTCT
This sequence comes from Acacia concinna, assembly GCA_037177275.1. NCBI lineage: Eukaryota > Viridiplantae > Streptophyta > Magnoliopsida > Fabales > Fabaceae > Acacia > Acacia concinna. The sequence continues at coordinate 393 of JBAGKO010169685.1, read as the reverse complement.
TAAGGGAAAATGGGAGAGGACTGGTCTAGGATAGGTGGGACCAGCCTCATACTGAGTTTGATATATAGGTGAATGGATAATTGGTGGGTTATATTATAAGGACAATTTGAATTAAATATAGTGTGTGTTGGTAATCGGGCATCTTTTTGAGGGGACAATTGGTCAGAAATGAACAAACCCTTAATGGAGATCATGCCGGGGTATGAGCTTATTGTTGACAAAGAGGAGAATGTGATTAATTATGTTACACCCGGGGGGTGGGATCAAGGTAAATTGTGTGCGTGGTTTCATCCACAAGTGGTTGATCATATTATGGGTGCTCACCCCCTAGACAAGACAGAGGAGAAGATAAGTATTATTGGAAACCCTCTTCTGATGGTTGTTTTTCTGTTA
>JBAGKO010169661.1:0-18481 GCA_037177275.1 Acacia concinna | reverse complement strand
AAAATTTATTTAATCTTTTACCTAATCTTACCTATTTCTATTTAATCTAAAATTATAATATTTTATTTAAAATCCCCAAAATAATGCACCCAATCAATATTTTAACAAAATATTCAATAAATCTATTTAATTTGGCAATTATGACTCCCAAAATATACCCAAATATATCTCAATTTAACTAAAAATGGGGAGTCATCAGAAGGACTTAAGTGTATAAAGAGGAAAAATTATGTATAGTTTTCAGGACAAAATGTGGTCGGTCTGAAAGCTCTGAAAATTCCCATAAAATTCCAATAAATACTACAAGGTGCCCAAAACATTACAAAGTGATCAAAATTATTTTTGGAGGTCCGCAAATTTTTTAGTGAATTTCTTAATATTTTAATAATGTTTTGCCAAACCGGGTTTTGGGCCAAGAACTGATATTATCATATATTTAGGGACCTCAATGTTTTGGACTTATATTAAGTAAAATTAGTACATTATTTTAGATTATTTATAAAGTTGTTTGGAGGTGAGGAAAAAGTATAGAGATATGAGCAAAAATTGCTGAAAACAATTAATCGATGATAAAATGGACTTTTCAAATAGAAATTATTTTTGGGAGTTTTAAGTGTTTAAAAATTCAAAAATTTTTATAGTAGCCTTATGGGAATTTTAAAAAAATTTTGGTAAATTTTGGGAATTTTTGGACAAGCACCAAAATTTCTAGAATTTTCTGAAGTTTAGACTAAAAGAGGTAATTTCAAAAAATATAAGAAAATTCAGTATGGCCCACGTAGGACCCACCTTGGAGCCCAAGCCCAGGCCTTCTAGACAATGACAAGTGTCAATCTTATATTGGACCACATGTTGGGTTTTGAGAAAATTACACTTAAAAACCTAAAAATATTTACATTTTGACCCTCTTAAAAAAATATAAATACCCCTCCTCTTCATTCCAACTTATCCCCTCCCTCTTGAAATACACTCTTGCCCTTCTTAAAAAGCTGAGCAATGCAGAAGCAGTTAGAGCGATCCCGGCCCAGTCTTCAGTATAAGTAAGTTCCGGCCTTCTTCTTCTTTTGAATTCCTTTATTTTTAGAATATTTCTAAGGGGAGGTTCTGTCCAATTGGATGGTCTGGATAATGAATCGAAGGAGAGGTTATATTCAATTATTCCAGCTGATGGTTGACTATGTAATTCTTATATGAAATTGTTATTGTAACTTTTCTCCTAGTGTCTAGTCTTTCACATACATGACATGAAGATCTTCTATAACGACATGAATATTAATGGAAGAAACAAATGTACAATTGGGAATTAAAAAGAGGGCCATTACATTGATAAATGTGAATAAAGCAACCGCTTTGACCAGTCTGAATCAAATCATCCATACTCGTAAAGGGACAATACGACCACAAGGGAAAATGAATATAACATATCTTTAAGCTATTGATTTTTCAGATTTGCAAAGAACACTCCAAACGGAAGACAACAAACAATTACCCAGGCACGATTGATTACAACAGGAATTTAATTCTTTCAAGAACAAAAAAAAAACAGAGATAAAGAAGCATACCCGAATTTAGCTAAGAATCAGCCATCAAAAGCTGCCTAAGAATCTGGGGTTTTGCATATTAAGGCTGGCATCCAAAACCTTATTGTATTGCCTAAAGGGAATTCCCCATCTGTCAAAAAATCTGAAAATTCGATTGACGGGGCGGTCGATAGAGTGAAATGGAATTCTTTTTTGTCTAATCCAAATTTTAGGAATTTTTTTTATATTTTATTTAGGTTTCATAGTCTTGTTTTACAATTCCGTTATGATTTTTTAGATAAATCTAATCCCGTAATATTTTATTATCAATTGGTTGAAATGATAGTTAATTTAAAAATTTAAAAAAAATCTATTATTTCAGCAAGTGTTCAAAATTTTAAGTAGTGGGTGGATATGAAAATTAATTTGTAATCATAGAGTAAACTAAAGGTTAAGATTAAGATAATAGAATAAAAATATAATGATAAAAAAATAGGAAGCTGCCGCGCCAATCTGGAGGCACTCTCCAGAACCTGCTTTTGGCCATGTCGTATATACTTAGAGCAGCGAGTTGGTCTGCACATATATTGCCTTCCCCGAGGACATGGAGAAACTTGACCTGTCATTCTCTCTTCATAAAATCTCAGATTTCCCGTAGACAGCCCATTAAAAAACAATGATCTCGTATGGCATATATCACCAGCAAACAATTCTGGCCATTCGAAGTTCTTCTTGTCTTTGCCTCGACCTTTAGATTTACCCTGTAGCCAATTATTCCAATTTCCACAATTGAAGTTAACCCGATCCGATTTGTCAACAAGTTTTATCCATACTTCATTTATCGGAGGGCAATCTCTTAATGCATGGAGAAGTGTTTCTATGCCTTGAAGACATATTTTGCATATAACATTTCCATCTCCCCAGTGGCAGATGGATTCTTGAGTGGTTACCCTTTCATGATTGACCAACCACATAAAAGTGCGTACTCTTTCTAGGACCTTAAGTTTTCAGATCCGTTTCCATCTTTTGTCCGCATGCAAAGATTCATCTTTCTTCAGCCATTTATATGTACTAGCAGTAGAGAAGTTCCCATTGGCAGCTAGTCTCCACCTCATGATGTCTTCTTCACCGCCGGTGCACAGAGGAACTAAGTTATGAATTTTCTGCTTCACTTGGAGGGGTAAGCAGATAGTTGATCCCGCCAGATTGCATTCACCATCCTCTCCAGTCACATCTTTCACCCATACTATTGTGTCCAGTGGTTGGTTAGTTGGCATATAATGTATGAGGCAGGCTCTAATCGAAGCCAAATGTCTGTCCGGAATCTCGCCCCAGCCCCATCCTTTACCTCCATTACCAAATTTTGATGGAATTAATTTGTCCCAGAGTTTCACGACTTCTTTCCATAAGTTGGACTCAGTATTCTTCGCTTTCAGCTTTCCTTCAGTAGATCCTCCCCTTCCATACTTCCCCATTAGAACCGGTACCCATAAATCTACTGGGTCTTTCTGCATTCTCCATAATAGCTTGATAAGAAAAGCATCGTTCATTGATGCCAGGCCTTTTACTCCTACTCCCCCTTCTTCTTTTGACTTGCACAAAGTAGACCATGCAACTGCATATCTCCTCCTTGTTCCTTCAGTCTCGCCCCAAATAAATCTTCTATGCTCTCTCCCAATCTCCCCCAGTAATAGTCTTTGGAATTCTCTCATGTTACATGTGATAGTATGTCATGGAACTAGTAACCGATTTTACCAAAGTCATGCGCCCAGCCAAGGAAAGTGCATTTGCTTGCCAACCGCTGAGTCGTTTCTTGACCCGATCTACTATTGATTTGTGATTGTCTTTGCGTCTTCTGGGAAAAGAAATTTATGCACCAAGGTATCTCCCTAGTTCTTCCACATGGATGAAGTTGCTTCTCCTGCATATTTCTCTACATAGATGACTGCAAATATTTGGAGAGAAATGAATATGAATTCTTCTTGACTTATTTTGTGACCAGATATTTCTCCAAATTCCTGCATACATTTTAAAATCATGTCAATTTGGCTATTACTAACCTCTACAAAAAGAATAAGATGTTAGCAAACATTATATGAGATATATGTGGACCCTTCCTACTTACCTTCATTCCTTTCCATTTTTTCTCTGACACTTTATCTAAGATAAGGTGGGTGAGTTTTTTCATTACAAACACAAATAGATATGGGGAAAGGGGGTCTCCTTGACATTGCCAAACACAAATAGACCCTAAATTACTTTTAGATGTACAATAAACTCCTTAAAGTATGCCCCTATTGTATTTTTAATGAAGCAATTCTGTCCCGACAAACAGAACATTAACTCCGTTTGCTGTGCTGATACACCCGTTCCTTCCCATTTCATCTTCAACAGATTCATCCGTATCTTTCCCCTTTCACTATTTCTCTGAATTCCTTGTCGCAAGCAAAACACGATCCCCCTCCTTCCCATTATCGTCTCCACTTTCCTTTTCTCCGATAGTCAGCTGAACGACTGTGATGACGCCCAACGACAACGGTTGGAGACAACAACCTCCTTCATCTGGCTCTTTGAGCTTTCAATATCTAACATCTCCATCATTGAATGATCTTAACACAAGTTGAACACCCCATATATCTTGCAGTTCAATAATCTGATTGATGAGATTTCATTTTAGCTTGTGATTCTGCTTGTGAGAATATTGATTTAATCAAACCCAATACCAGAATACGACTTGCAAGCGCAAAAGTAAAAGCTGGAACCAGTAAAAACACAATTTTGCATCACACTTATTCAAAGAAAAATTCCCGAAAGTCAAAATTCAATTCCATGCACTGGTTTTCAAAATGAGAACTAATAAACAAGAAATCCAACAAAATAGCTGCAATTAATTACAAACCCAACAACACTGAGGAGGAAAATTTTGTAAAGCAGCCAACGGAGGTCTAATTTTTCTGCAATGAAGTGAAGAAGAGGAAGTAAAAATGGCCGTGATGAGAGGATGAAACGGTAACGTGATGAAGTAAAGCGGAGGTCTATTTTTTGATAGGCTGGAGCTCGAGCATTCTATCTTTAAGCATGTTCCTTTGCTTGGTTATTTGAATGGGTTTCAAGTTCTTGACATGGAGGATGCCTCTAGCTTCAGTGAACTGGCCTCAAAGTGTGATGGTCCCCTTTTTTTTACTTACAGATGCAACCTTTCCCTGTAGGCACTGATGGCCAGGAAAGGTTTCGAAAGTCACATCCTTGACTGCTGGTTGTTGCTGGTGATGACTCAAGCAGTAACATCCAGAACCGTACCCATTTGGGTGGTTTGGGAAGAGATGGTAACGTGGAGACACAATCTGGGAACTGTCAACTCTGCAACAGCTGTTCAGTTTTACCCCCTGAAGTCTCATAGCCATGTCCATATTCTGAGATTTTGGTTCCCAGTCTGTATGCTCAGATGATGTTCTTGCATAGTAGCTGGTCTTTCCACACAAGCATGTTGTGGTTTCTCCAATGTCTTTTGAAATAATTAATCTCGTTTTGCTGAAAATAAATTAATTACTTGCTGCATCACATTTTTGTCAAATAAAGGATGATGGGGTTTATTTGACTCCATTCGTTTGTCTCCACTCGCAGATATATAATGTGATTGATTTACTTTCTCAATAATTCATGGCAGGTATATTGCTTTGATGCATTGACTCTGGAGAATAAATTTAGCATGCTCACCTATCCTGTTCCTCAGCTAGCAGGACATGGAACAGCAAGTTTTAATGTTGGCTATGGTCCACTGGCTGTGGGTCCAAGGTTGTTAGCACATGCTTCTAATAGTCCACTTGCATTAAATGCATAAAATCTGAATCCTTCTCCAGGTGTCAGTCCATCCACATCTCCCGACAGCGGCGGTTTGGGTGCTCGTCATGCAATGGAGTCTGGCAAGAACCTGGCTTCTGGAATAATCAAATACTATCAAGAGCTGCTTCCTGATGGTTCTAGTTCTCCAGTGCCCTCAAATGCTGGTTGGAAAGTTGGTATGGTTGCATGAATAATAATGGTTAAATGCAGGATTGGTTGGTGTTGTTTCGTGATGGTTGAGATAATTAAAAGTTGGAAATTTATGGCCATTTGATGAGAATGAAGATTTTTTTCAATTGGTGCTTATTGCAGATTGCAGGTTGTTGTGAGAGATTTTGTATCCAGAGCCATCATTTCACAATTTGAGGCGCACACTAGCCCCATACCTTAGTAGGACCCTTCTGGTCACTGCATTAGTCTATGGGAACATCAACATCAACATCTTCACCTTCTGGATAATGCCATCATGCACACGCATGGGATCTGGTTTTCCAAGGTTAGCTATGGGTGGAGATCTTCTCATGTGCATCTTTTTAAACTCCTCCTCTGAATAACATCTGCTGTTAGTATATTGTAGTTTTGACATTTGGATTTGCTTTTCAATTTGGATCTTTTTGTTTACGCCCTTTTAACGTGTATCATTATTCTTTACTTGTCAGATTATCCAGGACATTTTTTTCAGTCATTTTAGCCAATGGGATTGCCATTGTTTCATCCAAGGGGGATATGCCATTATGAATGGTGGAGACCATTGCGCGAGGAGTTGCAGACCTTGTCTGCTCTCGGGTTAATGGACGGTATCGCTGACGCCGAATCGCGAAAAAATACAGGACATTATATACAAACATTCTTATATTTTTTTAAATTGAGCAACACTTCATTTCGCTTGTTTCGATTTCAGCAACACTTCAATGGTTCACTTCATTTCATCTAATCCTTCCCTCCACCTCACGCGCCATATCCAGATCAGGAAAGAGGCATAACTACAGAAACACTCGTCGGACGTCAAAGACGACGCAGAGAAGATGATCGTTTTCATTCCTTCCTGGAGCCTCCAAAAGGTACTCTTTCCATATCCAATTCCAATATTCTGTTTTAATTTTGCACGCCCAGCCCAGAACAGTGGATTTGTCCTACTCTTCCTTGCAAGGCTGTTTCGAATAGTTTTGATTATCTCTCTCTCTCTAATGAACACGAGAATGTGCCGAATCCGAGAGGGTGCCTATTAAAAAAAAGATCAAGGGAACGTTTGAATCAGAATCAGCGGTCAATTTTTTAAATAGCTTATTAGAAGGGATTTATCAGGGACAAGAGAGGTCACTTAACAAAGATAAGGGAAAATTCTAAAAAAAAAAAAATAAGAAAAATAGGAAAATTTCAATTTAGAGTAATGAAATAGGGAAATCCTAAATTAGTCTTTTTATATATATTTTGTGCGTAATTATGAAAATGCTACTGAATTTTTAACAACATAAGTATCTAAATTCACAATAAAAACATCTCAATTAACAACATCAACACAAACAACTCACGTCGTAAATATCTAGTATATAAATATTTTTGATGTTGTTAATTTAGATATTCGTGTTATTAAAAATCTAGTGATATTTTTTGTAATTACACAAAAAAAAGTACAAAAAAACTTATTTAGAATTTTCCAATTTCGCTGTTCTGAATTGGGATTTTTCTATTTCCCTTATCCTTTTTAAAATTTTTTTAAAAAATAAAAGAAATTATTTATATTTAAATTGAATTAGAAACAGTGACTTCTCCCTTTTTTTCTCCTTCTCTCTCCCCCTGTCCTGCCTATCTTATCTTTTCAAGTTACTTTTATGAATAAATGGTTTTTTTTAACCCCATACCAAACACTCATTTAAGGATAAGCTCTTAATTTTTTTATATCTCGCTACTTAAAGTAGAAAAATCCTGTCCCCAAACAGTCCCTTCAAGTCGCTTGAGAGCTTGACTGGGAAGATAAGATTTTATATTATTGGTTTTGTCTATTCCATTTTAGTGCCGTTTTGTCATTAGACTCATGACAAGGTGTAAACATCGGTCTTTTGTTTTACAATAATCTTCAGAGTACATTCCAGAGTTCAACGTTTTCTATGGGTGATATAAGATGAAATTTCTCTAGTACTCGCGTCAATTAACATAAATTTTGAGATGCGAAGATATGTAATATATTAAAGTAGTTTTGGGTTGAAGTATTATTTATTTATTTTCCAGAAGGTAGATTAGCATGCAAATGGCAGCTGCCATGTTGAAATAACAGTTTTTAGCCTACTTTCAGTAGTTGTCATGTTCTGCACATTTTAAACCTAGTTCTTCTATTCTTTAAGGAAACATTGTAACTAGGTCCCAATTAACTAATTTAATTACAACAAGATCCCACAAAATCACTAAATTGCAGTGAAGTCTCAAGGGACGTAGGTGTAATTAATTCTAAAGATGAAAAGACAAATATGCCCTCTTTATTCATAATAATCAGCCTAATTACGCAATACATTTTGACAAGCTTTGGGTATATAATAATAACTTCTAGCACCCAATGACATGTTTGGAGCATTCAACAAGTCTTATTCTTTTTTTTTAAAAAAAAATGAAACATCAATTGTCAAATCTTGACAAGTTTTACTCATGATAACCATTTATAAATCATGATAATAATATACGGATCATAATAATTAGCATAATTATGTAGCATCTTTTGACAATTTTTTGGACAAGTAATAACAACTTCTAAACCTCCAATGACATGTTTTGAGCATTCAACAACAAATTTTATTCTTTGTTTTAAAAAAACAAAAAGACATGAGAAAGTTCTTCGATGACAAAGTGAAGTAGCATAACCCTAAACCCTAAATCTAAATTGGAATAAATCGTTGTCAATCATCAAATGATTCTCACATTCTTCGGAAAGAAATATAATATTGATTATCGCGTGAAAATTGTGGGCTATCGTATCTTCTGAATCAATGCTCAAAATAAGATATAATCTTAACTATGTCTTTTTTTGAAAAAAATAATAATAATAATAAGACTTGTCATTGAATGCTCAAAACTTGTCCTTAGATGCTCAGAAATTATTATTATATGCCCAAAGCTTGTCAAAAGATGCTGCGTAATTATGTTGATTATCATGATTGAAGAGGGCATATTTGTGTTTTCGCCTTTAGAATTAATTATACCCAATTCCTTTAGGACCTTACTACAATTTAGTGATTTTATGGGATTTGGTTGGAATTAAATTTGTTAACTGGGACTTGGTTGCAATTTTCTTTTAATTGTTTGGTTATATAATATACAGAATTTAGCAGGTGCAATCAGATGTCTTTAGGACGTCACGCCACTTAGTTTATCATATTGAATCTGAGAAGTATTCTTTTTAGGAGTTTAGCGCACACAATTTAACTAATGGTTTGAGAATTTAGGGCTTAAGGTGGTTCTTTTTTCCATGAGCAATCTACGCTTTGTGGGTTATAATGCAAACTGATATTTTCTGATTTTGATCTATAGCCTCACAGTCACAGATTATCTCCGATGATGCATACACCACCAGAATTGTTGCTGTGAATATAAACGGGAATTTAATTTGCTTCAGTCAGGCCTTGCTGTCTCCTTTGCCAAGGATTCCGAAGAGATAATTAATTTGGAGGCAACAATTCATTGGAATATCAAATTCCTCTCATTTAAACCTCAATTCAGATTTTGCTCGGAGAACTCTGACAATCATTTTTGACATTCATCTTCTTAGTGCCCAGCATGCTCCGCCCTTATATAATTTATTAAAGGTATTTCAGTTTTAGTATTTTAAAATGTTTTATGTAGTCTATAAAACAAAATTAAGCAACAGTTTCGTATTACATTGCGTTTTAATTTTTGTCATGTTGATCTCATTGCAAGTAACTGAGCTTATATATTGCCCTTATAATTCATTATCAAGTTTAAGAAATCTAATTAAAAATTCTTGTTGATAATATCAAAAATTAATTCATAATTGAAATAAAAATACAAACAGAATATTCTAAAGAAGATCCCCTACTGACGTAGGTCTAATTCACTGACGTGATGAGTCCTGGGTCTGCGACTGCTGCCTCCGGTGCCTGAACAGTATGAATAATTCAAAGTCCAGGCAAAACGACACACAAGTCAAATTTATACACAAAATGAAAACGAAAACGACACTTGTGAGATACAAGTTTCCCCCACGAACAAATCTATCGGCACCCAAAACGACAACAGATCACAAAATTTTATCAGATTTAAAAGAGCAAGCTCTGAGATTCAATATAAATGCTTTTATATATAGGGGGCAGCAATTGAAGTTAGAACACTAACTATAAATTTAATTTTGTTTATCCCTACCCTACATTGCGTTAAGAGCTAGAATGAAAATGATAATATATTATTGTTGTCTAGTATTTTAATTTTTAAGTGGTATTTAGTTAATTCATACATATTTTTAAAAATTACCTGCACCATGTTTTGTGCAATTAAAAAACAGTAGCTTATCCACGTTTTTTTTTTTTTGCTAATTTCGTTGGTAAAAAAATTAGTTACAAATAAGGGGAAAAAGACAAATAAATACCCCATAAATATAAAAAACATTGAAAGATAACTCAAATTTGTTAAACGAAAAATGAAAGGCAGAAAATTAGTCAGTTTTAATCATTATCGGTTAAATTTTAGTCATTTTATTTTAGTCATTATCTGCTCAGTTTTAATCATTCTCTGTTGAGTTTTTGTCAGAACTCATCATTTATCAAATTTAAATCATCTTTCAAGATTTTTAATATTTAGAGAATATTTATTTATCTTTTTCCCTATAAATAAATTAGCTACGGAAACTTCCCTCGCTAATATGCCAATTATTTCGTTTGTAATAAACTGTCTTAGAAGTATTGATAGCTTCATACTGCCGTCTTCTTCCTACAATTATTTTTCACTGGTTACAGTTGACTTTCTTCACACTTAATACCAATATGAAAGGTATTTTAATTTACGCGGAACAAAAAAAAATGCCTTATATTATTATGAAATATGAATATTTCCAATAGCATAATTTCCTTATAAATTACTCTAGAGTAACTCTATATATCTTGATGTCAACAATACACCTAGAATAACATTTTAAGGTTTTTACTACACAGATTATATTTTTAAAAAAATATAAGACGCCCTTAATTTATTTTAGTGATTAATGTCTTTTTATATTTTTGAAAAAAATGACAAAGGTGTTTTTTTTTTTTCAGGGCGGCGGGGCAGCATGTATTTGGTTTACAATAATTTGACGGTGACTCTGATTTTGAAACCAGAGACAGATTATATACAACATAGTCCAATCTAAATCTTAGAATGTAGATTGTAGGGAAGGTAAGTAGTTATGTTCTGGTAAAACTTATATTATAAATATCCTATGTGTAACATTTTAATTAGGGTTAATACAATATTTAGTCCTTATAATTTACCTTCATTTTAGTTTTAGTCCCTAAAATTTAAAACACGTGGTTTTAGTCATTGTAATTTACTTTATTTAAAATCATTAGTCCTTATAGTTTAAAAAGGACTTTGATAGGAACTTGATAGGAACTTGACGGTGTTAACTTGACTACATGGGGTTAACACCATTAAAAATGCCTATGTGGACATTGACTAGCTAGATGATGTGGATAAAAAAAAGGCTCAGTGAAAATTAAAAAAACAAAGGCAGCAGCTTCTAATAAAAACGTATTGCCATTAAAAAAATTAGAACCAAGCAAGAAAGAAGTCAAAGAAAAGGGGGTTAGGTCAAACAAAGGACCACTTGTCGGAGAAATTTGAGGTGGCCGTCACCGGAGTCAACATCAGCAGTGGTTGTCCGGCGAAAGTCAAAGTATACACTGTAGTGGCACAGTGGCTGTTGTTTCACTCCATTAATAGGTAAGGAACAATTTCTTTGTTTTGACATTGGGGCTAAACAATTTAATGGGGTTCATTCTTTATGCTCTATATTCTTATTCTCTGTTTTTCTTGCTAGTTTTTGAACGCAATGTAGTGTAGTTTTATTTTAATTTTTCATAGAGTTAAAACAATCTTAACATGTATATGACACTAAAAATATGAGAAGGTTTGGTTTTTCACGTTTGCATTAAGAGAATTGTCGACTTCTTTATATATTTTTTAACGGAAAAGGGAATGGGTTGAGCTTTGACTATATATTTAAGTACATGTTGTCTTGAGTTTTACTAGTGATAATGTGAAATAGTTCTTATATTGTATTGAAATATATTTTGCCTATTATTTTTATAATGTCAAGTTATTGATGCTAAAAATATAGTATGCTTCATTTATAAGAACTGTTTGGTTAAGCAAATCAGTAAAGGAAGATTTTTTTTTAAGTCAAAATATAGCCCTTAGTATATTATTGGTTTTGTGTAGTTTTATACTTTTATATATTTTGTACTTAATCTTGGCAGGTGAAATATGGATTGGGGGAAGAGGGAAGTGAGGGTGGTGATAACAATGACAGTAGAGGAGTGGACAAGAGTGGGAATAGTTCATATGGGTCTTCGTCTGATTTTGAGAATAGTGATGAAGAACATATGGATGATGACTATTTTAGACAATATGTTGATGTTGATGTGAGTGGGAATAGTTCACAATTGATGATAATTGAACCTAATGAAGTAGAGCAAAGAAACTTGGTTGAGGTGAGAGAGGAGGATATGCTGGATTGGAGGAGATTGATAAATTAATGAATTGAGTGATGATGAGGATGAAGGAGTGATTAATGTGAAATGCACACAATATAATCCCTCAGAGATGTGCAAAGAGTTTCAATTTAAGTTGGGAATGAAGTTCACTTCACTTCAAAATTTTAAGAGTGCCGTCAAAGAACATGCCCTACTTAATAGATATGAAGTGAAGTAAATGAAGAATGATTAGGCAAGGCGCTAAGTGAAGTGTGCACAAAAGGAATATAAATGGTTAATGTTTGTGATTCAAGTAGGGAATGAACTGACTTATCGAATGAAGACTCTTTACTTTAAATACATTTGTGGGGTATCCATAAAGGGGAAGAATGCAACTTACAAATGGATTTCGGAGAAGATTGTTAATATTATGAAGACAAATAAGAACTTGAAGTTGGCAGATATAATTGCATCTGTAAGGGGCCATTATATGGTTGATGTGTCTGTGTGGAAGGCGTACATGACAAGGAAAAGAGCAAAGGCAATTCTTGATGGTAATTACAAGGAGCAATACCATAAGTTAAGAGATTATTGCAATGAAGTAAGAAAGTGTACCGTAGAGATAACTTTTGTTTTAGTTACCAATCAGCCATACATGGATCGTCCTCCTATATTTAGGAGAATATATGAATGCATAGGTGCTATGAAGCAAGGTTTTTTAGCAGAATGTAGACATATTATTGGTTTGGATGGATGTTTTTTAAAGGGGCCGTATGGAGGAATACTATTTGTAGCTGTGGTGCGTGATCCTAATGACCTATACTTCCCATTAGCTTGGGCAATTGTTGAAGGAGAAAATAGAGACTGATAGACTTGGTCTTTAAATAATTTGTTTGATGACATTGGTAGTATGCAAGAAAGAAGATGGGTGTTTATCTCTGATCCACAAAAGGTACTTTTACCGATTGCTGAAACATTTGAATGGTATTAATTGTGAAATAAATAAATAAATACTTAACCGATTTTTTAAATTCCTTGTAGGGTCTTGTTCTAACATTTGAAGAGTTAATTGAAGGTGCTAAGCATTGATTTTGTGTTTGCCACTTGTATGCAAATATCAAGGCCAAATATGGAGGAGGAACAATGGTTCATGACTTAATCCTTCGTGCTACAAAGGCCACTGTTAAGGCCAAATGGAGAGAACGGATGAATGAGTTGAAGGCTGTGTCAAGTGAAGTACATGATTATTTGATGGGAATCTCACCAAATTGTTGGACCAAGTCTTACTTTTATGAGACTTGCAAATGTGATATGATCACCAACAATATTACATAGATGAGCTCCTACTAGAAGCCACTAAACCTCCCTACAAAGAGTGTCAAATAGCGCGAGAAAGAAAATATTGGGTGCGTTAAAGAGAGCGATGTGAGAGGACGATATTGAAGATAGAGTCAGCTCATAAATCTTACCTTTCTATTGAAAGAAATCGCCCTCAACCTTTATTGGAATTCTCCGCTCTACCTTTACTGAAAATTATCCCCTGAACCTCAAGCCACTGGTGCAAACGAGTGTTGTTGTTTTGCCTTAGTCTCCTTTGTGGTCTGCTTCAGGTGCTGCTTTTAGGAAAAAGTAGTTGCCTTTTTTTAAAAAAAAAAAGATCATATATGTAGCTAAGTCTCTCTTCTCTACGTAATCTACCTAGTCATTGTCCATGTATGCATTTTTCACCATGTTAATGCCACGTAGTCAAATTTAACACCATCAAATCCTTCTCCAAGTCCTTTTGAAATTATAGGGATTAACGGTTTTAAAATAAGCAAATTATAGAGACCAAAACCACGTGTTTCAAACTTCAGGGACTAAAACTAAAAGGAAAGTAAAGTGTAGGGACTAAACATTGTATCAACCATTTTAATTAACATATCAAAAATTAGACAGGTTTAAATGTAAGAAAAATGTGGGTTGAGAGAGGGAGGGAATTAATTTAATTAAGAGATTTGTCGAAAATGGGGGCAAATACACTTAATAAACTTTTTGGGGCCGAAAAAGTTGAGAACAGAAGAAAGAAAGTTCAATTTGGATTAAGACTTCTAACTCTTATGGCCCGTTTGGTTCATAGAATCGAATGTAATATAATTGAATATAATACAACATAATACAATATAATATAATGATGATTCTATGTATTTGTTTGGTTCGTCATTAAGTAAAAATGATGCGTATACATAAAAACGTTTGGTTGGATTACATCTCACATAAAAATATATGAGAATAATATAGTCAAAGACAAAATTACCTATATCTACACATATATGTATAATATACAACTTGAGTTTATGGTAGCTTTTTCAATTTATGTTGTGTACATGTCGAGTTTATAATAATTTTTTCTTATTTAATGGTGGAAATACTATGCTAGATACAAGTTGAATTCATAGTAATTTTTTAATATTTAATGGTGAGAATATTATTTAATAGGATATTTTAATATTTTTAATGGTGGAATATATTTTTAAAAAAATTATTGAGGAAATTTTTTCTAATAAATATTATATAATTACTTGATATTTTTAATATTTAATGGCAGTAATTATTTAATATTTAAAAACATTTATGGATGGGCGTTTTGGTCAAATTAAAAAATTATAATGGCAATATGGCATTTTTCACTTGATTACAGAATATATGCATCCCTATTAATCACTCCTAACGATGTAATCCTCATTACATCAAATGATGTAATTAGAATTACATTTTATAATTTGGTTTATATTACTTAAATGCAACTAAACGTTGTAATCAATATATTGTATTTTGATTATATGTAATTATCTCCCATTTAATCGAATCAAACGGGCTATTTGAGATTTTTCATTTTTACATCTCATGACGTTCTCACACAATAAAGTGTTTATTCATAAACATGTTTGACTAATGACGTCTTAATTAATTTCCAATTCATCTGAATTAAGCAATTAATTAACACATCAGCGTTATTTTGTAATATTTGTTTCATATTAGTAGTTTGTTTGATCATTTAAATTTCAATACTGAAATTTTTTCCTTACATGTTTTGAATTATTTTAGGTCACAACTTTTTTTTTTTGGCCTGAATTTAAAAGTTCTCTTTATAGTATTTGACAATATCAAGTCAAATATGGCCGATATAAAAATTTTCTTTGTATCATTTAACTTTTTATATGAAAAGGTAGACCATGACATAAATATAATAATATAACTCCTCTTTTGCAGTACCTTCCACCATCTTAATTACTTCCACCCAGCATTGCTTTAATTTTAACATGGTATTATAAATCGTTTATTACCCACATGTTTTAAGCAATTTAACAAGTAGAACTAGAACTTATGAACCAACATCCGATAGCTGACTTAGTGGTGTAAGACTTTGTTACTTTTTTTTTTTTTTAGTATTGTTGTCAAACTCATAAGTCAACTTTTTAAATTTACCGATTTTAAGTTTCTATTTTAAAAAATCATGTTAAATAAATGGTAAACTCCTGCTAGTCATAAACTCAAATAAACTCATAAGTTTATACATTGAGTATATTGTTTATACAGGTTTCTCACTTATAAAACTATGTTAACTCACTATTAAACTCATCTTAATATTATAAAAATTCTAATGGGTTTATACATGAATTTTATAAAAATTTCTTTGTTAATATTATGAATGTTGATGGATTTATTTTTAAGGGAAATTCTATATAAAGACAAATAAATTATCCAAATTCTAATTTGAGTCACTGAACTTAATAAATTATATATCAGGTTATACGTCATAATTAAATATTTAAAATTTCGGTCAAATTACATCTATGTGAAGAGTTATCATCAAATTTTCATATTTATATTTTTATTCAAAGTTTCATGACTCATGTTTAAATTTTGAATCCAGTATATTATATATATTTTAAATATAATCCATGATTATTATTTTACTAAAAGAAAAAAACTCATATAAAACTACTTGTGAAACATTGAATTACATAAGAATTCACTTTTTTTCAATTACATATACTCCTTATATAAAAAAAATTATATACACTCGTACTATTCTCAAGCAAATAAAAATAAAAAATAGATCCTACTGTTCAATAAAATTAAGGGATATAGATATAATTTGACTGAAATTTTAAATTCCTAATTAAGACGCATAACCTGATATATAATTTATTAAGTTCAATAACTCAAATTAAAATTTGGATAATCTAACCGTCTAGAGGTTTTCCCAAAATTAGTTTCTAGTCATTCAGCTTTAACTTAGATATGTTTCAGCCCAAGTTTGACTGGGTGTAAGTCAATTTTTGCCTCGCTTAAAATTCAGTTTTTTATTTTTTTTCAACTTGTTAGAAAATTATCCTTGTCAGCACAAGTCATAGCTAATTCATCCTACCTCTAAATTGTAAGCACCATCAACCTCCCTCAATTCCTTTTTATTACAAATGCAAAGAGGGAGGAAGGTTGATGATGATGGAGATTGTGACTTAGCAGCCACATCAGCACTTACAATTTATACGTAGGATGACTCAGTTATCTTTTGGGCTAACGAGGATAATTTTCTCATAAATCAGTATGTCTATTAGAGTAATGGAATTAACTTAAATTGTATAGCAATTGATAATTAAATTTTATGAAAAATTATTTATTTAGTATTTTAAAATTAAAAAAAAAATTGTCATTCTCCCTTGATTCTATTCTCCTTTTTTTCTCTAAATTAAAATTTTTTAAAAACAAATTTTAAAAACAAATATGTGTGTGTGTTAATTTGGATAGTTGTTTTAAAAAAAAAAATCTGTTGTGTTGTGGCGGTGGCACCTGCCTTCAATGGTGACATGGCAGAGGTCATTAATTATTAGTAATGTGGTGTCTAATGTCGATAATGAATAAGTGACAATTTCAACAAATGAGAAACAAAAAACAAAGAAAAAGAAAAAGAAAACAACTAAAATATCGTTTATGTTTTTTAGTTTTAAAAATAACTTCTTGTCTTTAAAAAAAATAAGGGGTGAAAACAATCTTTCAAACAAATTTTGTGCTTTTTCTTTCTTTTTAGAAAAAACTATTTTTAAAATGGGTTAATGGGCAATTTTGCCCCTACCGTTATTTCTATTAATTTTGACCTTTAGTTGAGCTACTATTCACATATCATCCATTTTATTTTTTTAAGGTGAAAATTCCATTTGTCATCTAATTCATATTTTTTTAAAGTTAGATTTAAAATTTTTGAGACAAATTTTTCCCTTAACAAAAATAAAGTGAATGACATGTGCACTAACAGTTCGATTAACATATTTATTCAATTTACGGTTAAAATTAACAGAGATAACGGCATTGACAAAATTGCCCCTTCTAAAACTTCCATGGCATAATTACAAGCACAAATTTTAGCAACTATAAAACCGTTTGCAGCTAGTACTAGGTTTGATAGAAAGCATACCTTGTCACCTACTAATCATGCACAAGTATTACATGAAGTGCCAAATTGTAAACAACTAGAAAATTACAAGTAAATGACAGTCCTCACATTGAGGCCAGCAAATAATACTACAGTCCTAGCTATCCATAACTAACAGTCACAATTAAATCAACTCAAAAGAGGGTATCAGGAAAGCACATGCACAAGAAAGCTCTGTCAAGTGATAGTCCTAATGGTTACCACTAGAAAGCACCTAAATCTACTAAGCAATTAGCAATTACAACAACTCAAGAAAGGGAAACAGAATCATACCTCCAATTACTCCTACATAAGCTCCAAGCATGAAATTTCCTATTAGGCTACCACAGTAATCTCAGTTATCCACAACTAACCACCACAATTAAATCAACCCACAGGAGGATATCAGGAAAGCACATGCGCAAGAAAGGCCTGTCAAGCTATAGTCCTATTATCCACTGCTAGAAAGCACATAAATCCACTAAACAATTAGCAATTACAGCAACTAAAGGAAGGGGAAGGGAATTATACCTCCAAATTACTCCTAAGTAAGCTCCAACCATAAAATTTCCTTCCCCACACCAAGAACCTTGCACTCCTATGCAAATGTAATCTAAGCAGCAACTAGATGTGATAAGTTTCAATGTCCAAATGCCTCCAAACAATAAGGAAACACCTACAGGTTCCACAAAGGCACCACAACCAATAGAGAAAAACCAAGCAAATAAGCAAATAAGCAAATCACAAACAAGCAAGTGGCTTAAGCTCAAAATTAGTACAATAAGTATTTAACACCTACAACATGTTGGAATATATATATATATATATATATATATATGGTGGTTAGAGGTAGTGTAGATGAAATGAAACCAATGTATTAGCAAAGTCTATTTAAAAAATGGTGAGACTCTGATACTATTACATTTTTTTTTTTTTTGACGTTAAATCCTAAGAACTAATTTTACATACTATTATAGTTGAGATTTATA
>JBAGKO010169543.1:0-18510 GCA_037177275.1 Acacia concinna | reverse complement strand
TATTCTTTTCGACTATAAACGATGGAATCGTCCATTTCGATATATAAAAAATGATAAATTTGAAAATGCGATTAGAACTCAAATGTCACAATATTTTTTTTATACATGTAAAAGTGACGGAAAAGACAGAATCGTTTTTACACATCCACTTAGTGTATCAACTTTTTTTGAAATGATACAAAAAAAGATATCTTTGTTCACAACAGAAAAACTTTCGTATGATGAATTGGATAATCCGTGGAATTATCTCAATGAACAAAAAAAAATCAATTTAAACAAAAAATTTATAACTAGAATTCAAATTCTGGATAAGGGATCCCTTACTCTAGCTCGGGATGTACTGGAAAAAAGGACTCATTTATGTAATGATAAAACTCAAAAGTACTATTTACCAAAAATATATGATCCTTTGTTGAGCGGCCCTTACCGCAAACGAATCCTTTTTTTTTTTTTCATTGAGAATGAAAAAAAAACTTCTATAAAAAATGATAGTAAGAACGTTTGGACAAATAAGATTCATGCTATCTTTCTTAATACTAATTACCCACAAATTGAGTCAGAAGATCGAATAAAATCGTTAAACTTTTTATTCGATGCAGTTATAACTCCTTACAACGCTAAAGCAAGTCGTCAAAACTCAATTGGACTCAGAGAAATTAATAAAAAAGTTCCTCGATGGTCATACAAACTAATCAACGAGTTAGAACAACAGGAAGCAGAAAAAAAGCAAAAGATAGCATTAGCATTAGCATCAGATAATGAAATTCGTTCAAGAAAAGCCAAACGTGTAGTAATTTTGAATGATAATCTAGAAACGAGCGATACTTCTCCTAATACCACAGATACTGATACTCCTGATCAACCAAAGAAAGTTGTTTTGATACGGTATTCCCAACAATCGGATTTTCGTCGAGACATAATAAAAGGCTCTATGCGTGCTCAAAGACGTAAAACAGTTATTTGTAAACTGTTTGAAGCAAATGTACATTCTTATTTTTTTGTTGAGAGACTAGACAAATCTGTTTTTTTTTCTTTTTTGATTCCCGGAGTAATGAAAACGCTTTTTAAACCTTGGATATCGAAAAACACAGAATTTACTGTATTGGATAATATAGAGGAAAAGACAAGCGAAAATAATCAAAAAAAAGAGGCAGACATAAGAGAAAAGGAGAAAAAAGAGGAAAAAACACGTATAGAAATAGCAGAAGCCTGGGATAGCATTATAGTTGCTCAAGTAATAAGAGGTTTTTTGTTAGTAACTCAATCAATTCTTAGAAAATATATTGTCTTACCCTCATTGATAATAGCTAAAAATATTATCCGTATACTATTATTTCAATTTCCTGAATGGTCCGAGGATTTTCAAAATTGGAATAAAGAAATGCATGTAAAATGCACCTATAATGGTATTCAATTATCAGAAAAAGAATTTCCAAAAAACTGGTTAACAGACGGTATTCAAATAAAGATCTTATTTCCGTTTCGTCTGAAACCGTGGCACACATATAAGTTACAATCTCCTAATAAGGATTCGATAAAAAAGAAAGGACAAAAAAATGAGTTTTGTTTTTTAACAATTTTGGGAATGGAAGCTGAATTTCCTTTTGGTTCTCCCCAAAACCAACTTTTTTTTTTTGAACCCGTTTTTATTAAAATAAAAAAACTCGAAAAAAAAATTCAAAAAAAAAAGCGGTTTCTAATTCTAAGAGTTTTAAGAGTTTTAAAAGAAAGAACAAACTTGTTTATAAATATCTCAAAAGAAACAAAAAAATGGGTCATCAAAAACATTTTATTTATAAAAAAAAAAATAAAAGAACTTTTCCAAAGAAACCCAATTCTATTTCTATTATTTGAATTCAAAGAAATATACAAGTTGAATCAAGCTACAAACGAAAAAAATTCGATAATAAGTAATCGAATGATCCAAGGCTCGTCCAGTATAATTCGATCTATGTATTGGACAAATTTTGCATTGAGAGAAAAAAAAATGAAAGATCTGACTGATAGAACAAACACCATACTAAAAAAAATTGATAAAATTAGAAAAGACACGAAAAAAGAGTTTATAAATCCAGAAAGAAATATTAGTCCTAACAAAATAAGTTATGATGATAAAATATTAGAATCTCATAAAAATATTTTAAAGATATTAAAAAAAAAAAAAAAAAATGTACGATTAATTCGTAAATCGCATCATTTTCTAAAATTTTTCGTTGAAAACATATATATAGATCTCTTTCAACGTATGATTAATATCCCGAGGATGAATGTGACACTTTTTCTTGATTCAATAAAAAAACAAGTTACTAAATTGATTTCCAATAATGAAGCAAATCAAGAAAAAATTGATAAAACAAATCAAAGTATAATTCAGTTTATTTCAACTATAAAAAAGTCACTTTCCAATATTAAGAATGGAAAGATCTTTTGGGACTTATCAGACTTGTCGCAAGCATATTTATTTTACAAATTATCACAAACACAAATTATTAACTTATCTAAGTTAAGACCTGTCTTTCAATATCACGGAACATCTCTTTTTCTTAAGAAGAAAATAAAGGATTATTTTGTTGAAGTTGTTGGAGCACAAGAAATATTATATTCCGACGTAAAACAAAAGAATCTTCCAAATTTTGGAATGACTCAATGGAAAAACTGGTTAAGGGGTCATTATAACTACGATTTATATCCCATCAGATGGGCAAAATTACTACCACAAAAATGGCGAAATAGAGTCAATCAAGATCGTAAAAATAAGGATTTTAAACAATGTTATTCATATGAACAAAACCGATTAATTCATTACAAAAAACAAAATTATTTTGAAAGAGACTACTCATTAGCGAATAAAAAAGATAATATAAAAATAAAAAATATATATATATATGATCTTTTATCATATAAATCTATTAATTATGAAGAGAATAAGGATTCATATATTTATCAAATACCAGTACAAGTAAAAAAGAATCCAGAAAGGTCTTATAAGTACAACACAGATAAATGGAAATTTTTTGATATACTGACGGGTAGCCCTATCAATAATTTTCTAGTAGAAGATGATATTATAGATCTCGAAAAAAATACGGATAGAAAATATTTTGATTGGAGAATGCTGCATTTTTGTCTTAAAAATAAGGTCGATATTGGAGCCTGGATCAATATTGAAGCTGACACGAACAGTAATAAAAATACTAAAACTGGGGTTAGTAATTTTAAACTAATTCAAAAAATCGATAAGAAAGATTGTTTTTATCTCACAATGAATCAAGATCAAGAAATCAACCGATCCAAGAATAAAAAAACAATCTTTTTTTATTGGATGAGAATGAATGAAGAAATACTAAGTTGTTCCATATCGAATCTGGAACTTTGGTTCTTTCCAGAATTTTTGATACTTTATAATGCATATAAGATTAATCCGTGGATCATACCAATCAAATCACTTCTTTTAAATTTGAATGGAAATGAAAATTTTAGTAAAAATAAAAAACGAATTGGAAAGAAAAAAAGATCTCTTTTTATATCAGCGAAGGAAAACACTCTTGAATTCGAAAATGGAAATAAAGGTGAAAAGGAATCTGTGGCCGAAGAGGATCTTGAATCAGCTCTCTCAAACCACAAAAAATATAAAAAATATGTTCAGAAAGATTCTGCGGGAGCAGATGTGAAAAAACGTCTAAATAAAAAGCAATCCAAGAAAAAAACGGAATCGGAGCTTGAGTTCTTCCTAAAAAGATATTTTCGTTTTCAATTGAGATGGGATAATTCCAGAAATCAAAGAATTATGAATAATATCAAAGTATATTGTCTCCTGCTTAGACTGATAAATCCCAGAGAAATTGCTATATCCTCTATTGAAAGTAGAGAACTGAGTCTGGATATTCTGATAGTTAAGAAAGATTTAACTCTTCCAGAATTAATAAAAAAGGGAATATTTATTATCGAACCGGTTCGTCTGTCTGTAAAAAATGATGGACAATTTATTATGGCTCAAACCATAGGTATTTCATTAGTTCATAAGAATAAGTACCAACTTAATGAAATCTATCAAGAAAAAGGCTATCCTGATAAGAAGAGTTTTGTTGAATCCATTGCACTACATCAAAATAAAAAAACAAATGAAAATAGAACCAGCAATCATTATGATTTGCTTGTTCCGGAAAATATCTTATCCCCTAGAGGTCGTAGAGAGTTCAGAATTCTAATTTGTTTCAATTCTCGAAATCGAAATGATATCCATAGAAATACAGCATTTTACAATGCAAATAAGGTGAAAACTTATGATCAAGGTTTAGATAAAAGAAGCAAACATCTTGATAGATATAAAAATAAACTAAATAAATTAAAGTTCTTTCTTTGGCCCAATTATCGATTAGAAGATTTAGCTTGTATGAATCGTTATTGGTTTAATACCAATAATAGCAGTCGTTTTAGTATGCTAAGGATCCATATGTATCCACAATGAAAAATTCGTTAATGCTCCATTTTTTCTATATTGCCCGTACCTTATATGGTATATGAAGACAAAGAAATACACATATGGCACTCTCTTACATTCTGATAGATGAAATGAATTTCATTCAATGACGTATCTTATCTAGTAGATTTAGAAATGAATCAATAAAATATTCTTATTAAATTTTCATTTTAGTTTTAAGTCTAAATATTTTTTGTGCGTGCAGAAATATACTAGCCTTTTGTATACCTATCTGAATCCAATTTTGAAAATTGGATTGCTAAAAAAAAAAAAAGAATAGAAATTCTTAATCAAATTAAGATTATTGTGTATATAAAATTAAAATGAGTAACATTATTATTACTGATCAATAATAAAAAAAAAAATAATAAAAAAAAGGGAGATTTCATTTTATGTTAAAAAATTCATTCAGCTCTGTTATTTCGCAAGAAGAAAAAAAAAAAAATGGAGGATCTGTTGAATTTCAAGTATTCAATTTCACCAATAAGATCCGAAGACTTACTTCACATTTGGAATTGCACAAAAAAGACTATTTATCTCAAAGAGGTCTACGTAAAATTCTCGGAAAACGCCAACGATTACTTTCTTATTTATCAAAGAAAAATAAAATGCGTTATAAAGAATTAATTAATCAATTGGATATTCGGGAGTCAAAAACTCAGTAATTTTAAAAGGCATTTTTAATTATTTGATTTATTAGATCTTGAATTTTTATGAACTTATTTTCATTTTCAGCAATTCATAAAAAGATGAATCGAGGAAAAACTTATGAATGAACCAGCTACAAGAAACGACCTCATGATAGTCAATATGGGACCTCACCACCCATCAATGCACGGTGTTCTTCGCCTCATCCTTACTTTGGATGGTGAAGATGTTATTGACTGTGAACCAATATTGGGTTATTTACACAGAGGGATGGAAAAAATTGCAGAAAACAGAACAATTATACAATATCTACCTTATGTAACCCGTTGGGATTATTTAGCTACTATGTTCACAGAAGCAATAACCGTAAATGGTCCAGAACAGTTGGGAAATATTCAAGTACCTAAAAGAGCCAGCTATATCAGAGTAATTATGTTGGAGTTGAGTCGTATAGCTTCTCATCTGTTATGGCTTGGCCCTTTTATGGCGGATATTGGTGCCCAGACTCCTTTCTTCTATATTTTCAGAGAAAGAGAATTAGTATATGATCTATTCGAAGCAGCCACCGGTATGAGAATGATGCATAATTTTTTTCGTATCGGGGGAGTCGCGGCTGATCTACCTCATGGATGGATAGATAAATGTTTGGATTTCTGCGATTATTTTTTGACAGGGGTTGCTGAATATCAAAAACTTATTACAAAAAATCCTATTTTTTTAGAACGAGTTGAGGGAGTAGGCGTTATTTGTGGAGAAGAGGGAATAAATTGGGGGTTATCAGGACCAATGCTGCGAGCTTCCGGAATACCATGGGATCTTCGTAAAGTTGATCATTATGAGTGTTATGACGAATTTGATTGGGAAGTTCAGTGGCAAAAAGAAGGAGATTCATTAGCTCGTTATTTAGTCAGACTTGGTGAGATGGCGGAATCTATAAAAATTATTCAACAAGCTTTGGAAGGAATTCCAGGGGGGCCTTATGAAAATTTAGAAATAAGATCTTTTGATCGAGGAAAGTTTCCGGAATGGAATGACTTTGACTATCGATTCATTAGTAAAAAACCTTCGCCAACTTTTGAATTGGCGAAACAAGAACTTTATGTGAGAGTGGAAGCCCCAAAAGGGGAATTGGGCATTTTTTTGATAGGGGATCAGGGTGGTTTTCCTTGGAGATGGAAAATTCGCCCACCGGGTTTTATCAATTTGCAAATTCTTCCTCAGTTAGTTAAAAGAATGAAATTGGCTGATATTATGACAATACTAGGTAGCATAGATATCATTATGGGAGAAGTTGATCGTTAAAATGATAATTGATACATCACAAATACAAGATATCAATTCTTTTTCGAGATTGGAATTCTTAAAAGAAGTCTATGGAATTCTATGGGTGCTTGTCCCTATTTTGACTACCGTATTGGGAATCACAATAGGCGTACTAGTAATTGTATGGTTAGAAAGAGAAATATCCGCAGGGATACAACAACGGATTGGACCTGAATATGCTGGTCCTTTGGGAGTTCTTCAAGCTTTAGCAGATGGTACAAAACTACTTTTTAAAGAAAATCTGCTTCCATCGAGAGGTGATACTCGTTTATTCAGTATCGGACCATCCATAGCAGTCATATCAATTTTACTAAGCTATTCAGTAATTCCTTTTGGTTATCACCTTGTTTTAGCCGATCTCCATATCGGTGTTTTTTTATGGATTGCCATTTCAAGTGTTGCTCCCATCGGACTTCTTATGTCAGGATATGGATCCAATAATAAATATTCCTTTTTAGGTGGTCTACGAGCTGCTGCTCAATCAATTAGTTATGAAATACCATTAACTCTATGTGTATTATCAATCTCTCTACGTGTGATTCGTTGAGACATAAACTTCTCCCACTTTTTTTCTAGAAAAGAGGTGAGAATAGATATCTTCATTTTTCTATTCAGAATTCGGATTAATGAACTAAATCAGATAGTTATATGAGTGAAAGAAAACAGCTTATATAAATAAAAATTAGCAGTCAAAATATTGAGTCTCATTTTCTATGTATAAGAGTTAAGCAGAAATAAACATAGGCGCAAGTCCCAAGATTGGTTAACTAGTTATCCTGTCTTGAAGCGGACTCCAAAGA
This sequence comes from Acacia concinna, assembly GCA_037177275.1. NCBI lineage: Eukaryota > Viridiplantae > Streptophyta > Magnoliopsida > Fabales > Fabaceae > Acacia > Acacia concinna. The sequence goes on along the minus strand of JBAGKO010169543.1, from coordinate 11,259 downwards.
TCAAGCGGATTCAGTTTTCACTATTATTTGTATGTACTACCATATATGTATTACCATAACACAGCCGATTGAGCAAAAATGAGTGGATGGTTAGAAACACCAAGATATACAAAGGATTAGTAATGGAGATTTTCAAAATTATCCAAGAGAAGGACATTTTTGCAAAATTCATAATATAAAAAGAATACAAATTGGGGCTTTAATTTTGTAGAAATGATCAGGCAGTACTCCCCACGATTCCGATCCAGAGTATGCGCCTATCCACCCATTAAATAAATGACTATCGGAAACGAAATAATCCCTTATTTAGTAAGTCCCCTTTTTATCAGAAAGAAGAATAGGAACAAAAAAAAAATGGAAAGAATCCAATTACAACAAAAAAAGAGATCGTTTTTATTGTTTCTTATCTACATCTATTTATTTCTTTCCTATTTCTATATTCATATAGATAGAATTCGTGTCCGAATTCATGAACTAATGGAATAGCCAATTTTTTTTTTCGTAATTGAAAACGCTGGGTTATTGATATTTATAAAAAATAGTATTTTAGTGAATAATTAAGTTATTACTCAACAAATAATTTTTTTTATATTAGGGGATGAGATCAATTCAGAAGTACCCTTTTTCTTTATTATTAGAACAGACAGAATTCTATTGGGTTAATTTGGGGACACACGATAGATTTTTATCCGATACTATTCGACATATCAAGATAAATAATCCCGACACGCTCCTTAGATTTATTTATGGCCCTCAAGGAGCCGTATGAGGTGAAAATCTCATGTACGGTTCTGTAATAGCGATGAGAACAGTGATGTTATTACCGACTATAATTATCTAACAGTTCGAGTACCGTTGATATAGTTGAGGCTCAATCAAAATATGGTTTTTGGGGGTGGAATTTGTGGCGTCAACCTATAGGGTTTGTTATTTTTCTAATTTCTTCCTTAGCAGAATGCGAGCGATTACCTTTTGATTTACCAGAAGCAGAAGAAGAATTAGTAGCGGGTTATCAAACCGAGTATTCGGGTATAAAATTTGGTTTATTTTATGTTGCTTCCTATCTAAATCTATTAGTTTCTTCGTTATTTGTAACTGTTCTTTACTTGGGTGGTTGGGATATCTCTATCCCATACATATTCGGTTATGAACTATTTGAAATAAATAAAGCATATGAAGTCTTTGGAATGACAATTAGTATCTTTATTACATTAGCTAAAACTTATTTGTTCTTGTTCATTTCTATAGCAACAAGATGGACTTTACCCCGACTAAGAATAGACCAACTATTAAATCTCGGATGGAAATTTCTTTTACCTATATCTCTCGGTAATCTATTATTAACAACTTCTTTTCAACTCTTTTCACTGTAAAGGAATACCATATTCTATAATTCACGACTTGCTCAAACAAGAGAAAGAAACAAACATAAAATTATTTAGAGATATTACAATATGTTCCCTATGGTAACTGGGTTCATGAATTATGGTCAACAAACAGTACGAGCTGCAAGGTACATTGGTCAAGGTTTCATGATTACTTTATCCCATGCAAATCGTTTGCCTGTAACTATTCAATATCCTTACGAAAAACTAATCGCATCGGAGCGTTTCCGCGGTCGAATCCATTTTGAATTTGATAAATGCATTGCTTGTGAAGTATGTGTTCGTGTATGTCCTATAGATCTCCCTGTTGTTGATTGGAAATTGGAAACGGATATTCGAAAGAAACGATTGCTTAATTACAGTATTGATTTCGGTATCTGTATATTTTGTGGTAACTGCGTTGAATATTGTCCAACAAATTGTTTATCAATGACTGAAGAATATGAACTTTCCACTTATGATCGTCATGAATTAAATTATAATCAAATTTCTTTGGGTCGTTTACCAATGTCAGTAGTTGATGATTATACAATTAGAACAATTTCTAATTCGCCTCAAATTTCAGTCTAAAATAAGTAAATCCCTTGATTAAAGAGTAATTGGAAATTACTAAGGTTATGTTTTGATCGAAAGAAATGAGGTTTCTTTCGTTTTGTTTGTTTGGTCACTACCTACAAATCCAAACTATTGATTCATGAGAATTGCAGCTTAATTTCGATTTCAATCTACTCTACTCTTTCAGATTAAGACTAAGATTAATACAATAACTGTACCTACATGAATTCACACTCCTTAAGATTTAATTAGGAATTGATTATCCACTTTTTTCCCGGTCAGATCAATAAGGCCATGAAAAACATTTCGATTTATTTATCTCTTTTTTTACTTAATGGATTTGCCTGGACCGATGCATGATTTTCTTGTAGTCTTGTTGGGATCAGGTCTTATATTAGGAAGTATGGGAGTACTATTATTTAACAACTCCATTTATTCTGCTTTTTCGTTGGGACTGGTTCTTGTTTCTATATCCTTATTCTATATTCTAGCAAACGCCCAGTTTGTAGCTGCTGCGCAACTCCTTATTTACGTGGGAGCTATAAATGTTTTAATCATATTTGCTGTGATGTTCATGAAGGGTTCAGAATATTCCAAAGATTTTAATCTTTGGACCGTTGGGAGTGGAGTTACTTTTCTGGTTTGTACAAGTATTTTTGTTTCACTAATGATTACTATTGTAGATACGTCATGGTATGGAATTATTTGGACTACAAGATCAAACCAGATTCTAGAACAAGATTTAATAAGTAATAGTCAACAAATTGGAATTTATTTATCAACATATTTTTTTCTTCCATTTGAACTCATTTCGATCATTCTTTTAGCTGCTTTGATCGGCGCAATTGCGGTGGCTCGCCAGTAATAAATCTTTAGTTAGAAATAGCATAAATTAAACTTTGGTCTATGTTATCACACACATCCCCCTTCAATTCTATTTGAAAATTGTTTCTGGCTAAACTAAAAATTATTTTATTCGATCGATTACCAATATATTTCCTTGTTCTGTACTTTTTTTTTGTCAATTGAATCTATTAAATTTTTGTTCATATTGAAATAAATCGGAATTGATAAGGAGTTGGTCAATCATGCTCGAACATGTACTTGTTATAAGTGCCTATTTATTTTCTATCGGTATCTATGGATTGATCACGAGCCGAAATATGGTTAGAGCCCTTATGTGTCTTGAGCTTATACTGAATGCAGTTAATATGAATTTCGTAACATTTTCTGATTTTTTTGATAGTCGCCAATTAAAAGGGAATATTTTCTCAATTTTTGTTATAGCTATTGCAGCCGCTGAAGCAGCTATTGGTCCAGCTATTGTTTCGTCAATTTATCGTAACAGAAAATCAACTCGTATCAATCAATCGAATTTGTTGAATAAGTAGTATTTATTTATCAGAAAAATTTTGATATTAATCAAATATTATTTGTATGATACGTAATCCATGATCATGTTTGCGAAAACGTAAAAAATCAAAGTATCTTGGCCCTATCGCATGAGTTAATCGGAAAGTCGATTGATTCTAAAAATTCTGATAAATTATTGACTCATCTAGTATCTAAATATAGAATTCATTTACAAATTTACTCGATTGAAAATTTATAGTCTTAAAAAAAAATTATAGATCCAATGTCACATTCAGTAAAGATTTATGATACATGTATAGGGTGTACTCAATGTGTACGAGCTTGCCCCACAGATGTATTAGAAATGATACCTTGGGGCGGATGTAAAGCTAAGCAAATAGCTTCGGCTCCAAGAACAGAAGATTGTGTTGGTTGTAAGAGATGTGAATCTGCTTGTCCGACAGATTTCTTGAGTGTTCGCGTTTATTTATGGCATGAAACAACTCGAAGCATGGGTCTAGCTTATTGATACGTTCTATAAAAGCCCCCTTGAATACATTTGATTTCTTTTTTACCGACAAAAACCCGTGCTCGAAAATAAATAGACATATTGATTTTCGAACATGGGGTTTTTTTAGTCCAAGTGTATCTTGTTTTTACTACGAATTATTTTCCTTGGTTAACAATAGTTGTAGTTTTTCCAATATTTTCGGGTTTATTACTTTTCTTTTTTCCTCATAGAGGAAATAAAGTAATGAGATGGTATACTATATGTATCTGTGTACTCGAGCTCCTTCTAACAACCTATGCATTTTGTTATCATTTCGAATTAGACGATCCATTAATCCAACTGACGGAGGATTATAAATGGCTCCCTTTTTTGGATTTTTACTGGAGATTGGGAATCGATGGACTTTCCATAGGACCCATTTTACTGACGGGGTTTATGACCACTTTAGCTACTTTAGCAGCTTGGCCAGTTACTCGAGATTCCCGATTATTCCATTTTCTAATGTTAGCAATGTATAGCGGTCAAATAGGATCATTTTCTGCTCGAGACCTCTTACTATTTTTTATCATGTGGGAGTTAGAATTAATTCCCGTTTATCTACTTCTATCGATGTGGGGAGGAAAGAAACGGTTGTATTCAGCTACAAAGTTTATTTTGTACACTGCGGGAGGTTCTATTTTTTTATTAATGGGAGTTCTGGGTATCGGTTTATATGGTTCGAATGAACCAACTTTAAATTTTGAAACATCAGCTAATCAATCGTATCCTATAGCACTGGAAATACTATTCTATATCGGATTTCTTATTGCTTTTGCTGTCAAATCACCGATTATACCCTTACATACATGGTTACCAGATACCCACGGAGAGGCACATTACAGTACTTGTATGCTTCTAGCCGGAATCTTATTAAAAATGGGAGCCTATGGATTGGTTCGGATCAATATGGAATTATTACCCCACGCCCATTCTATCTTTTCACCCTGGTTGATCATAGTAGGCATAATTCAAATACTCTATGCAGCTTCAACATCTTCGGGTCAACGCAATTTAAAAAAAAGAATCGCTTATTCCTCCGTCTCTCATATGGGTTTCATAATTATAGGAATTGGTTCTATAAGCGATACGGGACTCAATGGAGCTATTTTACAAATAATCTCTCATGGATTTATTGGCGCTGCGCTTTTTTTCTTGGCGGGAACAAGTTATGATAGAATACGTCTTGTTTATCTCGATGAAATGGGCGGAATGGCTATCCCAATTCCAAAAATATTCACGACTTTCAGTATCTTATCGATGGCTTCCCTTGCATTGCCGGGTATGAGCGGTTTTGTTGCAGAATTAATAGTCTTTTTTGGAATAATTACCAGCCAAAAATATCTTTTAATGACAAAAATACTAATTACTTTGGTAATGGCAATTGGAATTATATTAACTCCCATTTATTTATTATCTATGTTACGCCAGATGTTCTATGGATACAAGCTTTTTAATGCTCAAAATTATTATTTTTTGGATTCGGGACCGCGAGAGTTGTTTGTTGCGATCTCTATCCTTATACCTGTCATAGGTATTGGTATTTATCCAGATTTTGTTTTCTCACTATCAGTTGACAAGGTCGAAGCTATTTTAGCTAATTATTTTGCTAGATAGTTTTCATCAAAAAAATGAAACAGCAATAAATTAATAATTCTTTTTTAAATCGTTCGTTGAACAATAAAAAAAAGAAGTATTTTTTCTTAAGTTAAATAAAAAAATGAATTCGACTTCCTCATAAATTTGGCTTTTGTGAGAACCATTTGAATCAAGTAATGTAGTGATTCAAAGGGTTCTCGATGTCTTACACACAGTTTTCTTATCTATACTCTCCCATGTTTGTGTTCGTCAGGCCCTTTCTTCAATTCATTCAATTAGATGTTAATGTAAATGAACCATAACTATGTAGCCCTATCCCTAATAGATTGACCCCAAAATAGCATATCCAAATTAGAAGAAAACCCATAGAGGCCACAATTGCAGAATTTACACCTTCAAAATTTTTATTTGTTCGCATATGTAAATAAATTGCGAATATGGTCCAAGTAATAAATGCCCAAGTTTCTTTTGGGTCCCAATTCCAATATGATCCCCATGTCTCATTAGCCCATACTGCTCCTGAAAGAATACCTATGCTTAAAAAGATAAACCCTAGACTAATAATACGATAACTCCAATGATCTAATTGTTGAATCAGTTGAGACTTATAATAATTCTTCGAAGACAAAAAAGAAGTGTTTCTTAAAACATTGTTCCCCTCGTTCATGTATTGGATCTGATCAAAGGAAAATAACGCATTTAATAAATTATTGTTTTTACTAAAAATTCTTATAGCTTTTTGAAATGTAATCACTATAAGAGCTACTGAAAATAATGAGCCACATAAAAGAGATGCATAACCCAATACCATCATACTTACGTGCATCATTAACCAATGAGATTGGAGAGCGGGGACTAATAGTGGAGATTGATGGATTTTAGTTAAAAAACCTGAAGTAGCAAAACCTTGGGTAAAAATAGTACTTGGCGCGGTTATTGCGCTTACACTAAAATGTTTTTTCGATTTTTTTATATACGTAAATATATGAATAATGGAGAAACCCCATGAGAGAAATAGTAATGATTCATATAAATCACTTAATGGTAAATGCCTCAAATAAATCCAACGAGTAACTAATAATCCTGTTATACAGAAAAAAGTAGCTATCATGCCCTTTTCTGACGAAGCATAGAGTCCTAGGGTTTCATCGACTAATAAGGTTATCAAATGAATTGTAATGACAATGGAAATGACCGAAAAAGATATATGAGTTAATATATGCTCTAAAGTTGAAAATATCATAAAATTTTTATTTTTAAGGATCCCTCAATTGAATTATTTGAATTGATATCTGGGACTTGAATTCATTATATTATAGAACTTTTTTTATAAGAAAAAATGGCATGCCGCCACTCGGACTCGAACCGAGATGCTCTAGCACTGCTTCCTAAGAGCAGCGTGTCTACCGATTTCACCATAGCGGCTTTCTAGAAATAATAATAACCTATTATTATTCAATCGTCGAGATCGAAAAAATAGAAGAATTTTTCAATTAAATGGAATATTTTTTACAAAATATTTTTTTACAAAATATTTATAGGGTATAAAAAACTCCTTATCTTTCAATTAAAAAATTGAATTAACTAGGGGATTTGAGCGTTTTCTCTATTATTTTATTTCATTTTTATTTATTGAATAATTTCTAGAATATTTAGATATGGAATGGATTTATTCTTATTTTCATTTATTTCAATAATAATTTAAGTTGGCAATTTTGTTAATTTAACTATAGTTTTTTTTTATAGGAGTTTGCGTAGTTTATTCTCTTTCAAAAAAAGACCTGTTGTAACTAGATAGTTCTGGTTTCAATATCTAGATATAATAAAAAAAAATGTTATTTCTCATTTACATTTTTTAATGATTTTTTTAATCTCATTTTTTCAATGAAAACCTAAAATAGGATATTTTTATCGATCACAATTTCAGCACAGCACTACACTCAAAAAATTTCTGGACATATTGTCATAGCTTTGTATTAAAGGGTTTTGGTTGTGTTTAGGATTTTTCAAACCAATTTAATTATGTAGTCGGCGGGTTATATTCTATAGGGGTATATTCTATAATAGTAAGAATCATTTACAGAATAAGGGTTCATATAATTTTTTACTAAGGTTTTAATTTAATCAATTAATGTCATTGTTTCACCGTCTCATTAAATTTTTAATAAACAGTTTCAGTTTACTATTTGATCTTCTATATTTATATCTTCTAAATATTCTCGAATATACAATCTATATCATAAAATAAAAATCAACAAAAAATTTTTGATTTATTGGGGCGATGGGGATTCGTATTTTCCCCATCCCGAAAATGATAAAACAAAGATATGAAAAAGAAAGGTCAACCCTTGTATTTATTTTTATTCTTTGAACAAGAAAAAAAGTACCATTTTCTATTTTAGAATTTTTTAAGAGGGTAAAGAAAAGATTTCTTATTATTTTTTTTTTTCATACCCTACCTAAGGAATTTCATATTCATCTGCTCAAAACATTAGTAAATTCCAATAATTGCTTTGATTAAAAAAATGAACATTATAAAATTATTTCAATTTGAAATAATTTTATATAAATATAATAAATTTGCATAATAAAAAAAATTTAGAATTATATTAAATAATCCAAATTATAAACCAACCTCTACTAGGCTGTTTTTTGAGTCAAACCGATTAAGATTATTACTTAATTATTTATTTGATTTGTCCCCAAAAAAACTTTGTGAATTTCCCGTTGAAAGAGATTTTGCTAACGAAAAAGCTTTCAACGCTGCCCGACGCCCTTTGTTTTTCCAAATATTTTTCCGAATACGTTTTTTTGATATAGAAGTGCGCTTTTTTGGAACTGCCATTAAAAAATTATAAATGATTATTCATTGCTATAGTTGGATGTGAAAGACATCTAGTGTTCAAAACGAATTGTTCTTTACTATTTATTATCCATTTATTCTTTATATTATAATATACTCCTAATATAGCTAATATACTCCTAATATAGCTATCGAAAATGAAAAATTATTAGGAACAAAGAAAAAAAGATATAGAATGTTTTTTTGTCAAAAAAAATGAATTGTTTATTGATTCGTAATAAACGAATTTAATAAAAATAAGTCTTATTTTATTGGATCAACTTGTAGGTTGTCTTTTATGATTGATATCAAAAAGCATGTTTTTCGTGTAATTATTCCTTCTTGATCTATAGCGGGAAATTTTTGTAATGCATACTAAATAATAAAGAAAATTTGAAGTTTCTATATTGTCAAAATATTTTACTTAAACAAAAAAACGGGCGTGTTCATTAATAGTTTCAGTGGATCATCCTATTTGAACAATTCGACCTTCGTAACTTGAAATATTTTAAGTATTTGGCAAACTATTAAGAATAGAAAAATAAAATCCTATTTAACTTTTGGATATTAAAATTTTTTATTAACTGATTTTTTTGAAAAGAGATAAGAGCTGGTGAATCAGAAAAATTAACTAGGAATTAAATAAATATACTTTTCTTTATGGAATATACGTATCAATATTCATGGATCATACCTTTCATCTCACTTCCAATTCCTATCTTAATAGGAGTGGGACTTCTACTTTTTCCAACGGCAACCAAAAACCTTCGACGTGTGTGGTCTTTTCCGAGTGTTTTATTGTTAAGTATAGTTATGATTTTTTCAGTTTATTTGTCGATTGATCAAATAAATAGTAGTTATATCTATCAATATGTATGGTCTTGGACCATCAATAATGATTTTTCTTTAGAGTTGGGCTACTTGATCGATCCCCTTACTTGTATTATGGCAATATTAATCACGACTGTTGGAATTATGGTTCTTATTTATAGTGACAATTATATGTCTCATGATGAAGGATATTTGAGATTTTTTGCATATATGAGTTTGTTCAATACGTCAATGTTGGGATTAGTTACTAGTTCTAATTTGATCCAAATTTATATTTTTTGGGAATTGGTTGGAATGTGTTCTTATCTATTAATAGGTTTTTGGTTCACTAGACCTACTGCGGCGAATGCTTGTCAAAAGGCATTTGTAACTAATCGCGTGGGAGATTTTGGTTTATTAGTAGGGATTTTAGGTCTTTATTGGACAACGGGGAGTTTTGAATTTCGGGATTTGTTTAAAATATTCAATAACTTGATTTATAATAATGAGGTTAATTTATTATTTGTTACTTTGTGCGCCGTCTTATTATTTGCAGGTGCGGTTGCTAAATCTGCTCAATTTCCTCTTCATGTATGGTTACCTGATGCTATGGAGGGGCCTACCCCCATTTCTGCTCTTATCCATGCTGCTACGATGGTCGCAGCGGGAATTTTTCTTGTCGCTCGGCTTTTTCCGATTTTTATAAAAATACCTTACATCATGAAGCTAATAGCTTTGATAGGTATAATAACAGTACTATTTGGAGCTACTTTAGCTCTTGCTCAAAAAGATATTAAGAGAGGTTTAGCCTATTCTACAATGTCTCAATTGGGTTATATGATGTTAGCTTTGGGTATGGGGTCTTATCGGGCTGCTTTATTTCATTTGATTACTCATGCTTATTCAAAAGCGTTGTTGTTTTTAGGATCTGGGTCCATTATTCACTCAATGGAATCGGTTGTTGGATATTCGCCAGATAAAAGTCAGAACATGGTTCTTATGGGTGGTTTAACAAAGCATGTGCCAATTACAAAAAATGCTTTTTTATTAGGTACCCTTTCTCTTTGTGGTATTCCACCCCTTGGGTGCTTTTGGTCTAAAGATGAAATTCTTAATGATAGTTGGTTGTATTCACCGATTTTCGCAATAATAGCCTGTTCCACAGCAGGATTAACAGCATTTTATATGTTTCGCATCTACTTACTTACTTTTGAGGGACATTTAAACCTTTATTGTAAAAATTACAGCGGAAAAACAAATAACTCGCTCTATTCAATATCATTATGGGGTAAAGAAGGATCAAAAATAATTCAAAACAACTTTCCTTTCTTATCATTATTAACAATGAATAATACTGAAACGTCTTCGTTTTTTTTGAAAAAAACACCATATCAAAGTGATATTAATGTAACAAAAATGATGCGCCCTTTTGTTACTATTCCCCATTTTGGTACTAAGAAGACTTTTTCATATCCCTATGAATCAGATAATACTATGCTATTTCCGATGTTTGTATTATCCCTATTTACTTTGTTTGTTGGAGTCATAGGAATTCCGTTCACTCAATTCAATCAAAAAGCAATGGATTTGAATATATTAGACAAATGGTTAACTCCGTCTATAAACTTGTTACATGAAAGTTCAAAAGATTCGGAAAATTGGTATGAATTTGTTAAAAATGCAACTTTTTCTGTGAGTATAGCTTTTTTCGGAATATTCATAGCCTTTTTCTTCTATAAGCCTGCTTATTCCTCTTTACAAAATTTGCATTTTCGTAATTCATTTGTGAAACGTTTTACTAATAATTTTTTTTTTGAAAAAATTATAAATATAATATATAATTGGTCAGTTAATCGTGGTTACATAGATGCTTTTTATAGAATATCCTTAATTGGGGGTATACGATTATTAGCTGAATTAACTTATTTTTTTGATCGACGGATAATTGATGGAATTACCAATGTGGTGGGTATTCTAAATTTTTTTCTAGCGGAAAGTATTAAATATGTAGGAGGTGGTCGAATCTCGTCTTATATCTTATTGTATTCAGCTTATGTATTCGTTTTTATATTATTAATATACTTTGTTTTTTTCTAATCGCATTTTCAAATTTATCATTTTTTATATATCGAAATGGACGATTCCATCGTTTATAGTCGAAAAGAATA
>JBAGKO010169510.1:0-18516 GCA_037177275.1 Acacia concinna | reverse complement strand
CGAACACCTGGTAGATCCAGAGTAGAATGCTGGAAAAGAATAATAATAAGAAGACGATGAAGAAAGAGAAGTTACTTCTTTAATCACCCACAACAAACAATGCATTTTATCCTCCTCCATCACCCACAAATCAATCACAGAGAACGAGAGAGAGAAGACGCTTTATCCTCCTCCATCACCCACAAATCAATCAGAGAGGGAGACAGAGAGAGAGAGGAAGCTGACCTATTAAGGGCTAAAGAGGGAGGAAGGAGATGCAACCACGGAGCTGAGAAGATGATGAGCAACGAGCAATGAGACCTCCGTGAGGAGCCTGAGGGGAGAAGACAGCGAACACTAAGCACCGAGGCCTCTGAGCAACATCCGAAGCAGAAGACTAATGGCAATCGCTGAATATCCGAAGAAGAAGAATAGCGGCAGAAGAATAGAGTGAGATCGGGATCGGGTTTTCCATTTTGGTTTCTCTTCTTAAGAACTGATTTCCAGAACACCTAAAAACTGTTTTCTCTTTTCTGTTTGTAAAAACTGTTTTCTCTTCTGTTCTAAAAATAGGTTATCAAACAGGCCCTTAGCTTTCATTATATGCATTTCATCTGCCAATGTCTCCTCTTGTGTACCAAAATTAAGCCATAATGCGCACATTCTGAACACTAGAAACTCTTCTAATCAGTAAATGTTATTCCCCGGGTCGAACATTTTATATGGCGGGTTAAGCAATCAGATCGTTAAATTATTAACATACAAAAAGTATTAGGTACTATTAATATTCATTCTACAAGATTATGTTTGTAAGTAGGACAAAATGCAAATGAGCGGGAAGGAATTATGTTTGTAAGTAAGGCATCACCAGTTACATTTCCGTTTCCTTCATTAGCACTTCTCTCAATTGAAGCCTACATGAATTTCCCATGGCTTATATGTGGAAAACATTGGTAAAGACTTTCAGGAAATAACGTCTTTACTTGGACTATTTGAAAACTTATCCAAGCTAGAAAAAGAATCAATAGAAGAATGAAATATGCATGAATTCGAGGCAAAAATAGACAAACACATGACAGGAATCATGCATAAATATTATATATGTTGGATCATCCTATTTAGCAACACATAATAACTAAATGCATAAAAGAAGAATCTGATTCATTATAGCTCCATTGTAGTTTAAGTCCAAAATAGGTCAAAAAAAAAAAAAAAAAGATCAGATCATTCATCGATATTCACATAACAAAATTGGAGCTGCTACAAAAGAGCTCTATTGAAGGTTTATTAACCAAATAATAATATAAATAGATGCTTGAAATTAAGCTGAAAGGCCTCGAGTCATGACCAGCACATCCTGATGCATATCGCTGCATTGTATTATCAGTGTGTGTACTATATTGATCCATTGTTGCACAAAGAGTTCGCTTGAATAATGTAAACAAGGTTTAATAATTCACATATCATTGTGTGTACTATATTCATCCTAGTAGTGCATACTGCATAGACGATCAATCCTGATGCGCAAACATGAAATAAATCAGGCCAAGTCCTATAATCCAAAAAAGATATAATCAACTTTGAAATTAAAAAAAATAAAATAAAATAAAAATAAAAGAGAAAGGGAGAGAGCTGACAACGCACATTTTTTAACCAGCTGCAATAAATTAAATTAAAATTTTAATAAATATCAATTTATAAATATTAAAAATCTTCTGAGCCTCTCCGACTTCCTTTTCTCCTTTTTCAGAGGACCGACTGACCGTCCTCTTCTCCATCACTATCAGGTGACAGACGGCAAAATACGTATCAAGCCCCCTTCAGGTTAGGGTTTAACTTAGTTCTTTAACTGTTTCTTAGATTTTAATTCTCAAATGCATCATAAATTCTTCGCTCAGGGCAAACTGAAATTGACAGCAATGGTACACTAACAGAGATTCTGTGTTGAATCCTACTTTTCATGATTATTAACTGCGGAACCTTGTTTTGTATGTCTACAGGTTCCATAATAGTCCAAATGAACCCTTTACTGAAAACACTGCTGAATTTTGTGTTGTCCTTAATTGCGAGCATTGTGGCCAACGCCATTTATCAATTAGCCTCTTTCATGTTTAAACGATGGTTCGGAAATGCTGGGCCTAATGATGGGCAGAATGATGGGCAGAATGCAGGGCAGAATGATGGGCAGAATGCAGGGCAGAATGCTGGGCAGAATGCAGGGCAGAATGAGCCTCATGAGTTTCCTCACCAAATTCTTCTAGAGGCCACCCTACAATTTGGGGCTATAATTAGCCCTACAGCTCCTGATATGCTTTGGGGGTTACTAGAGAGTGATCAGTCAGTCGCAGTAAAGCGCTTGGCTCGAGCTACTCAAATACCCGACTTTGTTGAAGAGGTAAGCTGATGGTCTAATGAAAATGGTGAACAATTTTAAATGCGCTGGTTTAATCTTCATTTCACTGAAGTTGTACATTTCTATGATGTTTGTTAGCTTATTCTGTCATTCTGTTATGAGACATAGTGAAATCTTCTTTCACGATCTCAATCATGTGATTCCTTGATTGAATATGTTCATACCTCCTCTGTCACTGAAGGTAAGTGGGTCAACTTACGAAAAGTGGGTGGATTGCTTCCATAGGATCTACCAGTATTAGTTCAACGCTTTGCCTTCAAGACACACTATAACAGCTTCAAACTTATCTTCCTCAATTATATCATTGATGTGGAAATATCTTATTAGACATTGGTAACTCTAGCTTCCAATATTTTGTCTCTCTCCTTCTTCACATTACCCTCAAGCTCATCTTCTACCTCGTGACCCTTCCCCACTCCTTCACTTCTTATTAATGGTTGCTTCCAACCTCTGTACCTCTTCTCTCATGATTCTCATATCATTCGACAAACCATCAACCCTTTCTTCTAAGTTTCCAATCACTTTCCTCACCTCATGGACCTCAGAACTTGTGTAAGGTACCTCATCTACTATTTTTTCTATTCTTTAGTTGGCTCAAATCGCACTACTCTAATACGAAAATCATAGAGCCCTATGCATATTTTTCTAACGGCAGAAGAAATTAAAAGCGAAATAACATAGGCTAAGGAAAATTCTGGGATTTTGTAATAAATGACTAGAATAGAATTAGAGTTACAAAAGCGACACTCACTGATTCTAGACAATATCCTACTCCCTAAATACAATGAATGCAACCAAGGAATTATATCCCAACAAGAGCAACCTTCATAAATTCTATCACACCCCAAAAGATACAACTTATCCTCCCAAAGATAGCAAATCCAAAATATAAGAACTAAAAGTGAAAGATGTGACCCCACAACCTCATTTCTCTGACCTTGGTCCCCTATAACTTTACTCATATAACTCTACTTAAAACTAGCAGTTATATCAAAATATCAATGATGAATGATTTTCCAACGTATGCTGGTACCTCTCATCATCAAAGGCCACTTTCTTAGTCTACTAATCCTTCTTTGCATTTGTATCCTTTCTTTGTAGGGGAATAACCTAACATAAAATATTTGACAAATATAAAATTAAATTTTTCACAATCATCATTGAATTATTGTTTCTATTGAATCAGGTAACAGCTCTTTCACAGATCCACCACGACAATGTGGTTGCTTTTCTTGGATATTGCAAGATTGTTGAAAGACTTGTGGTGTATGAATTCATGCATAACAGGAGCTTGAGCGATATCCTAGATGACACTAGTAAGTCAATATCATTTAAATAGTTGTAGTTTAAATACTGGAAAATGTCCAATAGTTTTAATTATTTTATTTAATATGTTTTAGCTCGACTAGGACGTCTGAATTGGAGAGTGCGCCTTCAGATAGCAGCAGATGCTGCTAGAGGTTTGTGAAATTAGAGTCTTATCAATTACTTCTATTGAATTATTTGTGTAATTTTGAGTAACAACTCTTTAATTATAGCGTCTTTGTTATGAGTTGGGTGAATGATGTGCTACGGGCCTAAAAGCCCAGCGTAAAGAGAATGTAGGCGAAGAACATGTGGAGGTGTTTTTGGCAATTTGTGTAGGGCGGCAAAAAAATTTTGACGAGAAGCGTTGTCTATTTTTTCCCCCTGTGGATCTTCCCTATTTGTAGATTAATCGATTAGACCTACACTCTCTAGTTTAATATTTGCAAGTTAGCTATCACTTCTACTATTTTAGCTTGTATGTTCCCAAGTATTAGAGCACTACGTTCCAGGAAATGGTCAGCAAGATGGAGAGTGGACTTGATGCTTTTAAGTCTCACTTGCTGCATACAAAGTAGAACAAGAACATTGAACGCTTGACGGAAGATGTCCTTATTGTTAAGTGCGATGCTGCTACCATAAAATCCCTGATGACTGAATTTGCTTACTAAATTCTAAGCTCAACAACGATCAAGCGAGAAGCAGAAGCAACCTGAGGATTCTCCTAATCTATCAGATGACAACAACAGCTTGAAGGCTTTTGAAATAGTATATGGTAGTAGATGCGAAGACTTTGAAGTCTATAGTTTTCGAAAACTCTATATGCCTTTGTTTTCTAGAGGGGAACCGATTAGGTGGATCTTCAAGGCCAAACGCTATTTCAAGATAAAGAAGGTAGCAAACATTGAGAAACTTGATGTTGTTGGTCTTTGCTTTAAAGGATGAGGCTCCACTAGTTCCAATGAAAGGAGGTGCTTTGTTCCAATTCCATCCCTCATAGTGTAGGAATGTTTATGAGATGCTAATGGCTTTGTGTCAACCCCAAGATGGCAATACCAAAATTCTGAGAGCAATAAGGAAGTAGGAACAAACGGGGAGACACCAAAGGTGGATGCCACCAAGCACTGAAGAATCGAGTTTCCATTATTCGATGGAGACAACCCCTTAAGATTCCTATTTAGAAGCAAGCGATTCTTTTCAATTAATCAAACCAAGGGGCATGAAAGGATGGGCACATTGATGGTAGGGCTAGAAGGCAAGGCAATAAGCTAGTTTCAGCTGCTCGAAACCCACACTCTAATGAGGTCTTGGCATAAGTTTTAGAAAGAATAGCTGACTTGGTTCCACTACCAACAAATGGGAGACGAGTTCCAGCAGATAATAGTGTTGAAGCAACAGGGGATTATGCTAAAATTTCAAGAGCAATTTGATCTGACATCTACACCCTTGGGGCATGTGACAGATGCTATTGATGAGTGCTTGTATGTGAATGGATCAACAGCAAAAGGGCGAAATCATGTTGGGGAGTTTAAAGAGAACAACCATCTTGGGCACTAAAGGTGCTAGGGTCATCCACGCTTAGAAAAAGGCAAGAGGGAAGCTTATTGTTAATGCCAAGTTTACACCAACACAATCCTCAAGCTCCATTGCCACAATGGGGAGTGCCAATGGAAGAAACACGCCACAAAAAAGTTGTCCAAGGTTGAGATCAACAAGAGGGAATTGGACGTCCTCTTTAAGTATGAAGAAAAATTTTGGTCCAATCATAAGTGCAAGAATAAACAATTGACGCTTATGGTTCTAGAATAGGACGAAAGAAGGCCCACCTAATTACAATGAAGAGATCTAACAAGAAGATGGCCAAGAAGAAAAGAAATGGCAATGATGGAATTGTCCATGATAACTCTTGTTGGAATTGTGGGGAAGAAAAACCTCAAAATAAGGACGTAACACAAGGGCACAAAGTCATAATTCCGATCAATACCGGGGCCACCCACAATTTCATGGCTCTAAGGATTCCTACACAAATCATGCCAAAATGCGTCACTAAATGACAACACAAGGTCCATTTCGAACCTCAACACAAGGTCCATTTCGAACCTCAAGTGATTAGCGATCGAGCTAGATATTCAAGGCCTCAAGATCACACAACCCTTTTGTCCCTTCAATCAACTTGATTTTAGGGGGTTGAATGACAAGTCCTTGGGTGAAACAAGGATCAACTGGAGGTAGCTTTAAATAAAAGCAAAGGTGGACAAATGGTGGATGATGTTGAAAGGGGACTCGAATTGAATTCAACTCATTCACAAGTATCATTAAAAAAACACTCAAGAAGTTTATTCATACGAAGGAGTTGGCCTCATCGTTGAACTAAGGGCACCAGCAAGAACTAAAGAGAATGGGCAGCAAGGTGCTGACACAGCTGAAAAGGAATTTGCCAGGTTATTGGCCAAGTTTCCTAAGGTATAAGGGCCAAATAGTGGGCTACCACTACGAAGTCGTTAGGGCCATGCTATAGTAATTAAGGAACATGCCCAAACACCAGACCTTGTTGCTATGGCCATACACAAAAGGGAGAAATCGAGAAGCTCATGAGATGTTGATGGCTGGACTAATTCAACCGAGCACCAACCCTTATTCCAACCCAGTCTTGTTAGTCAAAAAGAAGAATGGAAACTGGAGATTTTGTGTTGATTACAGGGCACTAAACTAAATCACAGTTCCGACAAGTATCCTTTTCTTTGCCAAACGAATTGGGTGTTGCTACCATTTTCACTAAGTTGGACTTGAAGTTAGGTACCGTCAAATCTGAATTAACGAAGATGATGAGCCCAAGACAACCTTCCCGACTCATGATGGACATTGGTTATGCCTTTTGGTTTGACTAATGCACCTGTACTTTTTAGTCTTTTAGTAATGATATTTTTATAGAGCATTTGAGAGTGCATTCTTGTATTCTTTAGATGACATTCTTGTGTATGGCAAAAACACTGAAGATCGTAAAGGGCACTTGAGGGTTGTGCTTTAGGTGCTGCAACAGAACCAGCTGGTGATCAACCCCAAGAAATGTGTTCTTGGCCAACCGCAAATCAAGTACTTGGCCCATATTTTATATTGGCAAATAGGGCGAAGGCTGATTCTACTAAAATTTCTGCCATGGTTCACTGGCCGCGGCTTGAAGACATTTATGAGGTTTTTAAGCCTAAATGGCTACTACTGAAAATTCGTGAAGTGATATGGAAATATTGCTGCTCCTCTCACCCAACTCCTCAAAAAGGATCCATTTCAATGGGGTGAAAAGGCTCCTCCCACCCAACTCTACCAGTACTAGCTATGCTCGATTTCACTCAGCCATTTGAGATCAAAACTGATGCTTCTGGGAAGGAAATAAGGGTTGTACTAATGTAAAGAGGGTATCCAATCTCCTACTTCAGTTAAAAGCTGTTTCATTATTAAAAGGGTCAAAAGGCACTAAAATATTTGCTGAAACAGGAAGTAATTACCCGAGATCAAGAGAAACAGGTCTCGAAGCTGACAGGGTATACTTTTGAAATTCAATACAAACCTGGAAGGGAAAACAAGGAGGCTGATGCTTTACAACTATTGATTCATGGAAAAGAAGGGCCAGAAGGTCACCCTCTTCTTCCAAGAGAAACTTGTTTTGCCTTGAAACACCAAAAGCCAAGGACGAGCACGCGGAGGGCAACTCTTCTCAAATAGAACCCGCACAGGTTCAGACAGATGATCAACAAACTAAGGAAAGAAATGCGATTCTGGATGAACTGAAATGTAGGGAAGGGAAGGGAAGGGGAGTCAAAGCCCAACACTGGACCCAAAGAATCAATAGAAGAGAGGGCAGAATTGAGATTTCACTAAGCCAATCCACCTGACACTCAACAGAGTAGAGGAGTGCATAAAAAGGCCAAGGGATCATTGTTGGCTTTTGAGCATTCTGTTTTGGTAAGGAGAGGGTCCTGATCTCTCAAAAATCAGGAGAAGAGTGTGCTTGTTTATTTCTGCGGTTTGTCTGCTTATGTCTACTGTTACATCCTTATTGTTCTTGCGGGGGAGACACTTAGCAGCGAGGATAAAGGATTTATTCTCTACATTTTTCCTATGTACACAGCATTTCCGTTTCCATTTTTTTGCCTTGAATATTTGTTTGCTTGATATATAAGTTTCTTTTTCAGGCATTCAATATCTACATGGCAGTTGTGGTGTTATTACTGCTCATGGAAAGCTGAGATCCTCCAATATTCTCATCAGTAAAGACATGAGAGCTAAAATTGCTGGATTACTAGGGGCGGTTAGGCGTAATGGGTAAGCCAATTCCAGCATTATTCTTTTTAGATTGAAAACCGTTATTTGTTAGTTTATTCTAGAAAAAGTTCAGACATGCTTGAATCTAGTTAGGATAAAAGAGTAGTTATTTAAGATTTTCTTATCCTTTGATGCTGGTATTGTGTTTATGTCCGTCATTATCATGTTTATTTAAGCATGTGTCTAAGATTTATTATGACTTATAAAGTATGATCTGTTAAAGTAAATAGTTGTCCTTCTACTTTAGAATTTCATATATTGATTCTAGGGTCCATTCTCTCTATTTTCCTACGCTTATCCTATTCCATAACCAAGATCTAACATCCTTATTATCAGAGCCATTGATCCTAGAAACAGTCTATGACAATGGTGAACACTCGAAAAAATTCACAACACATTGATCTTATCCCAACTACACAGTCTTCATGGGATTCTGGTAAGAAACCATACATAATTACTGTTACAGCTGTAAATCATGTTAGTTAGGCTTAATTGTCATTATGGGTCTAATTAGCATTAAGAGGCCCACATTAGCCAATAGTCGCTTAGAGTATTAGGCACTACTAATTCAGAAGCTATGCCTATAAATAAGGTCATCAGACTACTAATTTAGTCTAGACATGTGTTGTATGAATTTCCATGTGATAATAGAAATTCCAAAAATTATTCAGTTCATCTCTATATCTTCTGTTCTCTCTGCTTCTTCTACTTCTTTCCTATTTTCAATCACCTATCAGATTCTCCTACTTCAGTTGAACCAGAATCGTCTTCACCACCAAATTTTTTTCTGCAGCAATTATCTTTGAATACTAGGATTCATTCTTCATCTTGCCAGTCCAGTTCTCTTAGTTCCATCAAGCCCTAGAGCAATCTCTTCCTCCTTTAAGAGACAAGTCACGCCAATCCATTAAGCCCTAAAGCAAGTCCACCAAATCTTCATCTATACCAATATCCATGTGCACAAGAGGATGAAATTGAAAAGCAAGTTGATGATTTGCTAAGTAAAGGATTTTATTCAACCTAGCGTAAGTCCTTTTGCCAGTCCAGTTCTCTTAGTTCCTAAAAAGGGTTCTTGGAGACTCTGCGTGGATTACAGATAATAATTGAATCAAATTTCTATGCCAAATATGTATCTTATTCCCACATAAGTATCCTATTCCCACTGCATAGAACTTCATAGGGCTTCTTACTTCTCTAAGATTGATCTTCCTTCTGATTACCGTCAGTAAGGGTTTTACCATCTGATATTCCAAAGATAGCTTTTCATACTCATTTTGGACACCGAAGTTTATTGTGAAGCCCTTTGGTCTTACTAACACCCCAGCGACTTTCAAAGCTGTCATAAATGATTTATTCAAGCCTCATCTTAGGTAATTCATCCTGGTTTTCTTTAATGACATATTGGTATACAGTCGATCCTTTCAAGAGCACATAACTAATTTGCTAACAGTATTGCACATTTTGTTTTTTGGGTTTAAAACATCCTTTTTACAGCTAAATCTATTGTCGCACTATTCTACAAGGGGTAGTTCACCTTTTAAAATCATGACCCAATCTTCATCAATAGTTTTTGGTAAGAAATGTTTGGGTTGAGTCACACACAATTGAGGATGAACACTTCATACCATCTTTAAATCAATAGTCAGATAGAGGTTGTTAATCACTGTCTAGAAGCACATCTGAGATGCTTTTTGTCAAGACCACCCTTAGGCATGGAGTCAATTTCTGTACTGGGCGGAATTGTCTTTCAATACTAGGGTTCATTCTTCATCTTGCCACACCCCTTTCAAAGTTGTGTGGGGTATTTATCGAGTTAAATTTATAAAATAAATTGTATTTAGATCTGTCCGATAGTTAGATATTAGGGAGATATATAGGATCCTCTTGTATATTTTGAATGTCGAATTGTAAGGCTAGAGTAATTCACGAATCTGTTACAAGAAGGTTCCAACCTCTGTAAATTATAAAACCAGCCTCTTAACTTCTGAAATATTTTATCGGATTATGCATAAACCTACACAGGCTTCAACGTTGTATAAGGTAAAGAACCACCTACTTTACAGCCTTTTGTTCAAGGAAATTCTCAAATGGCAAGATTGGAAGAGTTCTTTGCAGAATGTGATGCTATCATTGCTACAATCGAACTTAATTTGGGGGCTGCCCACATTTTCATGAAGTCATATAAAAACTCCAAAAGTCATGAAGTTGAATACAATGTTGGTGACTGGGCTTTTATCGAAGTTCAATCACATTGCTAGAAAGGCTTTGGTTAGCGCAAGTACAAGAAGCTCTCCTTCTGTTATTTTAGACCTTATCAGATACTCAAAAAGATAGGATCAGTAGCCTATGAGTTGTGACTACCTCCTGGTTCCCATGTCCATCTTATCTTCCATGTTTCATTGTTGAAACCAACACATGGACATGATCCTTCAGCACCAATAACTTCTTTGCTCATTTCAGCAGATTGAGAGATGCAGCTTAAGCCCTGCACATATTCTTGACTCACGTATGATTACTACTGATGGAGTCTCTGATATTGAACTTCCTATTCTATGAAAGGACCATCCCTATGAAGAAACTAGTTAAGAATCTTATGAACTTCTTATTCTATGGAAGGACCATCCCTATGAAGAAGCTAGTTAGGAATCTTATTATGCGCTGGCAGCACTATTTTCCTCTTTCTGCCGTGAGGACAAGGCCTATATTGTAGGGGTAACGTTAGGAATCAGCAACTTCTGTTTGTTCTTATCCTTCATTGCAGTTAGGTATTGTTTGTTTATGTCAAATAGTATACCAGTTATTATCCTATTTGTTTATTTAAGCGTGTAAGACTTACTTAGTATTATTTGTAACAGTGAATCTATGTCCTTTTACTCTAGAATTAGAGATTTCATTCCCTCTATTTCCCTATTCTTTATCCTATTTCATAACATGATCTAACATTCACGTCAAATTTTTTTCTGAAACAGGTCTGTTCCTCAGCATCAGGATGTTACCGCCTTTGGGATAGTTCTACTCGAACTAATCACAGGGCAAAGACTAGGCACTGGAGAAACACGTCAGATCTCTGTTGTTGAATGGGCAAGTGTTTTCCTAAAACTAAATCTTTATTTTTTATAAAATATAATATCGTGGCTTAAGACTCAGTTATGTCTAACAAACTAAACAACTTAACAAAATACTATTTAGCTAACTTAACAAAACATTGTGTAGCTAATAAATTGCATGGGTATAACAGGCAGCGTTGCACCTTGGAGATGGACGCCTCCCAGTCGCAGATATTATGGATCCTTATCTCCGTCCTTGCGACACGAGAGGAGCAGAGGGAATAGCAAGGATAGCCCTCAACTGTCTGCGCCCTGATGTTACCGAGAAACCAGGGATTTCAGAAGTATTGAGGGGGATCCAGCACATTATTTTTCAGGCGGAAATGCCATAGTTATCTCCACTTTTCCCACCTGACTTTTCAGAGCCTTGAGACTTTGAACTTCTGATTGACACTATTCATGCAGACCATATTATATGGACTAGATCGATGTGAATTAGTTTAGTTGTGTTGTTGCAGCACTTTTTGGTTTGAGGTCTAATCAAAATTGTACAATTCGCAATACGAATCGCCCATATAAGATCGAAAATTGCCTCCGATAGATATAATCGTTCCTTCAATTGACTTTGGCCGTGAATCATGGCTGTATTGGCTGATTCACAACAAAATCACATGAATCGTGAGACTTTTGGTGAATCTTG
This sequence comes from Acacia concinna, assembly GCA_037177275.1. NCBI lineage: Eukaryota > Viridiplantae > Streptophyta > Magnoliopsida > Fabales > Fabaceae > Acacia > Acacia concinna. Next base: position 6,752 of record JBAGKO010169510.1, on the reverse strand, counting down.
TGATTCTACATAAGCATTGCACATATGGTCGGGAACAAATCCTGACACAACCCAGATTATAAACCCTGTTTCCTCTTTAATTTTTTCTAAAAACATATCCGTTTGGTATGTCTCAGCTGCATATATTCCTATATTTGGGTTTTTTAATTTTTTTTTATTTCCTTCCCATGATTACGTTGGATACATAATCAAACCACTACTTTATTTCTCTTCTATAGCCTTCTCATCAAAAGTTATATATTTTGTTCCCTCTCACTCATATATCTCAGTCAATCAGGAAAAAAACAAATTTATCCCAATCAAATATCAAATTCCTAAATTTCATTTCTCTTGTATAAAATAACCGAAAAAATATATATATTCCTTTTATCCCTCTAACCTATATATCCCAATCAATCTGGCAAAAAATCTATATTCCAATAAAATATGAAGTGCTATGCCTACAAACACCTCTTATATCAAGATTACAGTTACGCAATCTTTAATAATTGATCATGAATCTTATAATTCAAGGTTCTGATTCACAATTCAAATCCCAACTTAATATACTAGATTTGAAGTTAACGTATAATGTTAAGTGAAGGGTTGAATATATTATGACCAAGTGGAGAGTAAGAAACATGAGGGTAGAAATGGGCAAAAAAGCTTCTACATACCTGTCCGTCTTTCATTTGCCAAGGGCCTAAGAGACTTGACAACTGACTCTACTGCTTCTCGAGCACCAAGATTTACTTGATAACAGACTCCGCTGCTTCTCCAGCACTAAGATTAAAATAAAATAATCATTTCCAAAAACAACAATCTATTAAGTATTTGTTAACAGCCTAAGCATGTTAAGAAACTCGTATTATATTAACATTCTACAATTGTACAAATCATGTTACCAACAAATTATATAATTAATGCTATATTTTGAAGAAGGCATCACTGAGTTTACCATCAATGCCCAAAATTCATTAACTAACTGCAATTCTAAAACAATCATCAGGTAGGATTAACTGTGACTGTGGCCCTCTACTTAATTTGTCATATTAAAACCAAATAACATCTTAAACGTGAAAACTCAGATAATTCTTACAGGAAAGTCAGCCCTTCATCATATAATGCCATATTAAACATAAAATTGTTCAAATAAATCTAATAGGGAAGACCATCTTGTAATATATCACGCATGTCCAAACTAAATCTTCATTGCAGAAGGACAGCCTCAAGAAGCATCAAATGCTTGTATTTATACAAGGGTTAAACTACATTACATGTTTCTTCATTAAACTTCAATTCATTTCAACTTAATATCAATTTAGTCCATCCTCTAGTAGCTGCATACTATGAAAAGAAGGTTGAAGAGAGTATAAGGACACATAATTATGCGAACATATTTCTGCCTCTTTCACCAAGGCATCACTCATTTATGACATGATAATGGCTAAAAACAAAATCTTTCTACAAGACCTCAGAAAATGAAAGAAAGAGAAAAAATTATAAAAAGTTTAGTATTAGTCCTTGAAGTTATGATTTCTTATATGAGGTTCAATTTAAATTTGCAATATTCTCAATTCCATAAAACTAAATACATCAATTCCATTCTAAAAGATAGATCCCTTCATTTTCTTTCAAATGATAGAAGAACACAGGTTTTACTCTGTGATGCCAGATGGTCAAATCAATAGAATTCGCAGTGGGACAAATATATCAGCATGTTTTATACAGAAAGATAGATTAAAGACTCTATTATGGAAAATACCATGCACAATACTACTAGATATGATTGGTATAACAAACACATAAGTTCACATAGGATGACGAGGATCAAAGTCTATCATTTGTAAAACAATGTAGATCTCTATTTATCACCAATGTGTACTTCATTTCCCTCAAAATGAGGAGTCTATGATGTTATATGTGTCATACCAAATACTACTTTTCCAATACAAAAAAGACATTGCAAATATAACACAAGTATAGCTGATGCAAAGTAAAAGGTTCCTCAAGCATATGATAGAAAGGAAGAAAATGGTCAAGGTTTTTGTATGTGTAAAGCTAATATTATATTAAAGAACTTTGCAATAGCGCAATTATTTATAAATTGAGAAAAGAAAGCATTCATATGAACAGAAAAGTAACGTACAAATTGCAAATCCAAAGGAATATTCATCCCAAGAGCCTATAGTGTTTCCAATGTGCCTTTGGTTCAATAAAAATGCATTGGACCGACACGCTGACAAGCATATTGTGAATTGAAGATTAAAAATAAGAAATGTCATATTCAAAGAATTATTAGAAAGAAATTATTAATTCTTATTAATAATGTTAAAAAAAGACAAGCTTTGATAAGCAGAGAGCATTTGGGGGGGGGGGGGCTCTGTACAGAAATCCCATATGTAAATCTGTTTGAATTTTGGGTTCCAACGAATTTAAGTTAGATCCACCAAATCGGAATTGAATAGACTACTACTTTGTGAGTCTAACATTCTTATATATACTTCATCACATTAATACATTTTGTAGGATGAAATTGCAGAAAAACAACATTTGATGGGGAATTCTTTGGTGCTAACCATTTGATCAAAGTTATTGCCAGCCAAAAGATCAGTAACAATTATATATTGGTATTTTTGCCAACCAAGAGAGTCATTCTCGATGAAAATTTCACAAGAGGGAATGTGTGGCTGGATGAGGAACTAAAATTGAGAATTTCTGTAATGGGAAGTAAGGAGGAGATTTGGGAGTTCATTCGGAAGTTATCAGATTATTTTTACAAATGAAGGGCATACCTTATTCAGAGGCAATCTGGATTGTAATTGAGAAACATTGCCTCAGTCCTTTTAGGTCGTCCTTCCGCAATTGGTATTAAGGCATATACATACATCCCAGAAAAGATTCATGCTTAGTGACAAAGTGTTATTATATTTAAATGATGAAACTGAGGAATATAATTACCAATAGGACTCTAATGTGTGCAGAACAGTCTTCTCCCCATCACAATGGCAATGGCAATGAATCACTAATAACTTCTAAGGAATATGTAGCACCCATGAGAGAAATCCCAAAGTGTTATCCTTCTTTAAGTTAGGATTTTGTGAACTCCATTATAAAGGTGGACAGCACAACAAAGCATACACACTCCATGCGATATGTGCGCATGACAGCTGATTCTAATTGAATGCCTACTCCTATATCCTCATACTTGTTAATAATAGAGTGCAAAATAGGAGCATAGCTCAGAAGCAAAAGGCTCTGTCTCTTCCTTATAGTCTTCATCACCATCAGTAATACTCATACCACACCCAAACAAATCAAGGTGAAAGAATAGCTCTAGATAAAGTTAGGAATCACATCTTGGATATGTTTTGCCGTAGAAGCTGTGTCAGACAGACACATCCTCATTAGTTCTCATTTCCAACATTTTCTTTTCAGAGCGATAACTTGCCCTGACTTTTGAGGCCAGAGTTCTAGATAAAGTTAGGAGTTTCTGGCTTGTAACCTCGCGTAACCTCGCTTCTTTTACCATCCAAACTTTAAAGGAACAACGCCTGAACTCTTCTTATTTTCTGTGGCCTCAAGCTAGTTTCCGTGCATCACATATGAACAATAAAAATGTTCATCCCAAGTGCCTATACTGTTTCTCGTGTGCGTTTGATTCATGCATTCAACTCCTCAAAAATGCTGCCAAGCGTATTGCAAATTGAAGATTTAAAATAAGCAATAAGATATTCAAAGAATTATTACAAAGAAATGATTAATTATTTATTGACAATGTTAAAAAAAATGTTCAAAAAAAAAGCCACCTTTAATAAGCAGAGAGAATGCGGGGTTCAGTGTAGGAATCCCATTCGATTTTTGGGTAATAAGTGCCTGCATCTACCATAGTCATTCTCCATGAAAATTTCAGAACAGGGATGCGTGGCTGGATAATGAAACAAAAATTGAGAATTTCTGTAACAGTAGTGAAAAGGAGATTCAGAGTTAATAAAGAAGGCATACCTTCTTAAGAGGTGATCTGGATTGTAATTAAGAAATATTGACTCGGTCCTGTTCACCTTCGTTAGTTCGTCCTTTAGCCATTGGTAATGAGGCGTATGCATACATCCTGAAAAATTCATGCTTAATAAGCATAATTAAGGTTATTTAATTTAAATCATGAACCTGAGGAGTATAATTAACATATGGGACAGGACTATGATGTGTGCAGAACAGTCTTCTCCCATCACAATGGCAATGACAATGAATCTCTAATAACTTCTAAAGAATTATTTGATCAACGTTATTGCCAGCAAAAAAACAGTAATATATTCGGTTTTTCTAACAACCAAGGACCACCAATCATTCTCATCGAGAATGATGAAGTATATTGAAACCTGATAATCAAACTAAATCTGTAAATTTCAGAACAGGGGATACATGGCTGGATAATATTTCTGTGATGGGGGAGTACCTTATCCAGAGGAGATCTGGATTGTAAGTGAGAAATATTGCCATGGTCCTGTTCACCTTAGTTCATCTTTCAGCCATTGGCATCGAGGCGTAAACAAACATCCCTCCCTGATAAGATTCATGCGTAGTGATAAAGAGGAACAAATATTTAATTTAAATCATGAAACTGAGGAGTATAGTTACATATGGGACAGGACTATGATGTGTGCAGAAGCTCTCTTGACGGAATACCACAATGGTGAAGTACTCTGTGCTGCTCTATAAGGGGTTTGGTTTCTCCCTAAAATTACATATCACAAACACTAGATAAATACAGCCTATCCTCTTCATTAGAAAGAATTAAATGAATTAACTAACCAACAAACAATTAATCAAGTTCATGTACTCCTTTACACGAACCTTCCCGGCACAGATTAAAATAAAATATTCATTACAAATAGCATATAACATAATCTATAAAGTATTAGCTAACAGCCTAAGCATGTTAAATAACCGGTATCATATTAATTAACATCCTACTTTTGTACAAATCATATTACCAACGAATTATATACGTAATACTATATTCTGAAGTAACCATCAGAGTTTACCATGATGCCCAAAACTCATTAAACTGCAATTCTAAAAGAATCATCTGGTAGGATTAACATCCTTGTAATATATCCAAACTAAATCTTCATCACATGAGGACAGGCTAAACAAGCAGTCATCAAATGATTGTATTTATATAAGGATTAGACTACATTACATGTTTTCTTCATTAAACTTCAATTAATTTCAACTTAATATCAATTTAGTCCATACTCTAACAGCTGCACACTATGAGATGAAGATTGAAGAGAGTATAAGAAGGCAACATAATTATGCAAATACAATGCCCTATGCATTCATCAAACAACTGAATGCCTGACATATTTCTGCCTCTTTCAGTAAGGCATCACCCATTTATGTCACGATAATGGCTAGAAACAAAATCTTTCAGTAGGACCCCAAAAAATGAAAAGAAAAAATTATAATTAGCTCTTTGAACCCAAGTTTTGTGGTATCTGAGGTTTAATTTTAATTTGCAATATTCTCAACTCCTGAATTGGTTACATCAATTCCATTCTAAACAATAGATCCCTTCATTTTCTCCCAAATGATAGGAGAACACAGGTTTTACTTTGTGATATCTGATGGCCAAATCAATAGAATTTGCAGTGGAATAAATATATCAGCATGCTTTATACAGAAAGACACATTGAAGACTCTATTTTGGAAAATACAATGCACAATACTACTAGATATGATTGCTACATCAAACACACAATTTCATGAAAGATAGGAGGATCACTGCCTATAGATTGTAAAACAAAGTAGATCTCTATTTATCACTGTTGCGCATTTCATTTCCCTCAAAATATGAGATAAGTGAAAAATTTTATATAATGTGTCATACTAAATACTACTTTTCCAATAAAAAAGACATGGCAAATATAACAAAATTATAGCTAATACAAACTAAACAAGCATATGATAGAAAGGAAGAAAATGGTTAAGGTTTTTGTATGTGTAAAGCTGATAGTATTTTAAAGTACTACGCAATAGTGCAATTATTCATATATTGAAAAGAGAAAGCATTCATATGCGTAGAAAAGGTAAATTACAAATTGCAAATCCAAAAGAATATTCATCCCAAGTGTCTATACTGTTTCTCACGTGCGTTTGGTTCAATAAAAATGCATTCGGCTCCTCAAAAATGCTCCCAAGCGTATTGCAAATTGAAGATTTAAAATAAGCAATGGGATATTCAAAGAATTATTACAAAGAAATTTAAAAAAAAAAAAAAAACCACCTTCGATAAGCAAAGAGCATGTGGGATTTTGTATAGGAATCCCATTCGATTTTTGGGCAATAAGTGCCTGAATCTACCATCGTCATTCTCCATGAACATTTCAGAACAGGGATGCGTGCCTGGATAATGAAACAGAAATTGAGAATTTCAGTAACGGGAGTAAGGAGGAGATTCGGAGTTGATAAAGGAGGCATACCTTATTAAGTTCACCTTCGATAGTTCGTCCTTGAGTCATTGGTAGTGAGGCGTATGCATAAAACCTGAAAAATCCATGCTTAGTAATTTGCGTAAGAAGACACGGACTCACGGGTTTCTGTTTCCAACCTTTTCTTTTCAGATCGATAACTTGCCGTGAGGCTGAATTCTGTCTCTTATAGGAGGAGTTTCTGGCTTAAAACCTCGGTTCTTTTTCCATCCAAACTTCAAAGGAGCGACGCCTGAACTCTTCTTATTTTTCTGTGGCCTCAAGCAAGTTTCGTTGTAT
>JBAGKO010169454.1:0-18530 GCA_037177275.1 Acacia concinna | reverse complement strand
AGTATTAATTAAATAACTTGAAGGCAAAAAAAATTAATTAAATAACTTAGTTGGAAGCTAAATGTAAACTAATGTAACATATAAGTATAAAAGTATAAAATGAGATGCAAGAGTAAAATAGTAAATTTATTATTGCCACCTCTCCCCTCCCCTCTTAAACCAAACAAAAACTCTATTCCCTCCTCTCCCCTTTAACAAACTAAACAAGGTTATATGCCTCCCCCCATCCCCTCAAACCAAACACATCCTAAGAGAACTTTGAGTGCCGTTGGAAAATAGGTTCCGGAATATTAGACAAGCAAACACATTTTGCACGAGGGAAGATGCTCATCTTCCTTTCCCTTCCCACCTTTTCCGCCTACCAAATGGACCCTAACATATTTGTGTTGCGGGTTGCTATAAGCCTTGAAGACTCTTGACTTATGCCTTGAAGTCATGAGTTCGAATAGGCAAATTAAAGAGACACATAAGATCAAAGAGAAAAACAAGAATTTGAAGTATTGATTCCACAAATGTTTGTTAATGCCAATCTTTATTTCTATTTTCTACTCATAATAAGCTCCTGATGATTACAAACTACCCTAATCCCATTATTTATTTATTTATGACCCACTAACTAACTCTTAAATAACTCTTCCATCATCAATTTATTACATATCAGAATGCTGCCTTTTGAGACTGACATTTGATTTTAGGTTTTTGCATATTTCTTAGCTGATTGGATTTGAAAATGAAGTAAGCTTTAATATATAGTTTCTCATATATTTCATGTTCTCTAATAAAGTTTCAACGTATATAAAAAATAAACTTAAACTAGGGTCAAGATTCATTTTTGTTCTAATAGTAGCAAAAAAATTTCAATTTTGCCCTATAATGTTTTTGAAGCAGTCATTTTGAAAATTTCCAAATCATAACAATTTTGCTCTGACTATTATTTATGTTAAGTTTGACTGTTAATTGATTAAATATGCTGAGTTGATAATTTAAATAACATTCATATCATTTTTTTTGGGATTAGGTGCAAAGTTGCCTCGATAGTTTTAACTTGATCTACTCTGTCCTAGAAGATTCCAAATTGTAACAATTTCACCTCAATTATCATCCAAGATAAGCTTACTCATTAGTTAATCAAAAAATATATTTATCTGACAAGTCTATATGTTAATCACTTCATTTTTTTTTTCAAGTTAGATGTATAAAGAAGGAAAATTGTGTTTTTGAATGCATCACATTTGAATGATTGGAGAAATTCAAAGATATGAAAAGCTTTTGCTAGATATAACGATAACGGGGTACCAGTGACCATGCCCTTGGTAATCTTGTTTAGTTTCTTCAATATGGTAATTGACTCATTTTTTTTCCTTCATTACTCAACGAACGTGAATCCCTTCTCTATTTTTTTAAGGCTTGGACCTATTGATGGGTTTTGTTTCATTTTTTACCTCCATTTGGACTTACAAAAACTAAAATGCATGGTATGGATTGGAGGCTGTTCTTAATTAGATGATTGAAAATATGTAATACTTATAATTTTTACAGCAGAAGCGTAATAAAGAATTTGAGGTAATTTAAATTCGAACTTGATATAAGAGCCATGATTATAAAGAAAGGAAAAATAAAGCTGACACCTGGTTGTAAATAAGAAATAAAGCATAACTAATATATGATAATATCTTTACTTATAATTAATAATATCTACGCTAACATATAATTTTATTCTTTTAAGTTTAGATTAAGTATTATTAAGAGTTGGAGGTTTTCACCTTGGCTGAGTTTTATATAAAAAATCATCCCTACTATGCTACGGAAACACTAGGGCTTGATTTTAAAAAATTATTGCTACTAACCTAACACCTCAAGGGTTGAATAGGGAGGAGAAGAAGATCATTTTGTCCCTATTTTAATTTTTAAATGTAAAATTATTATATTAAACAATTAAAATTTAAACCACATCTTATTGGTGAGTCATTAATTTCGGTTAGTGCACTTTATAAACTTATGGATTAAATTGATACCTACGCCAAACTTGAAAGAGCAAAACTATACTTTAACCTAATATCTATCTAAATAAGATTATATGATAATATCTTTTTTATATAAGTAACATCTACCTAAAAAAGATTTCAGTTATATATTTAATGGACATATTGTATATTATGATTAAAAAATAAAAACATGAGATATAGTAGACTAATAAGTAATAATAACATGAATTTTTGTGCATTACTCATCAGGTAGATCTCAATTAGATTAGAATTTACATTTTTTCAGATAAATAACAATTATCATTGAAAGTAAAATGATCATAGGTTACAATTCTACAACCATGTTGGGACATGATTGTAGAGCATGAAATAAATTTTGGTTAATGCTATCTACCTTACAAATCCTCCTATCAAAAGCAAATAAACAAAAATAATTAACTTTCAATTTCTTTGAAAATGATATTAGGCGAGTTAGATTTTGTTTCCATTGGTGGTCAAAACTGCTTTTTGATGTAGAAGACTTGTAACCGTCTATTTAGCTTTGATTGGAAGAACTGAGACTTGGAAATCTATAAAAGGAAAACTCTAAAGTAGTGGAGAGAAAGGAAGCGCTTGCCAGAAGAATTTTTGTAACAAAAAGATTGAATGACTTATCCTTCAAATCCTATCTATGCTCTACAACTACTTTTCCTTCCATTCTTAGAAAATAAAAATAAATATAAAAATATTTAAAAAACAAATACCTGCGATGGGATAAAAATCAAGGATTGTCTCATCTTAGACTGGAATCCGGTGCATGGGACCGTACAAAAGTGAAAGCAGCTCATATTTAAAAAATATTTTTTATTAAAACATTAAATCTAAATCATTCATATTTCTGTTTAAAGGTTGAGATGAAAAAAAGATGAGAAGAAAACAATAAATAGGCCGTTTGGTTTAATTACATGGAAGATTATTATATGTAATTCCTATGAAATATGTTGATTACAGCGTTTGCTTGAGGTTTAAGCTTATGTAATGTAAACTAGATTACAAAATATAATTTTGATTATGTTATTTGATGTAATGAGAATTACATTATTAGAAGTTTTTAATGAGGATGCAGGCATCCTCTAATTAAATGAAAAAGACCCTATTACCATTATTTTTTAATTTAACCAAAGTGCCCATCCATAAATGTTTTTAAATATTGAATAATTATTACTATTAAATATTGAAAATATTATGTATTTATATAATATTTTTTTAAAAATTTCCCCAATAAAAAAATTTTAAAAATATATTCCACCATTAAAAACATTAAAATATCCCATTAAGTAATATTCTCACCATTAAATATTAAAACTTGTCATGAATCCAACTTGTATCCGACATAATATTTTCACAATTAAATATTAAAAAATAATTATAAACTTGATGTGTACACCGCACAAATATAAAAAAAGTATCATAAATTAATCTAAGATGTACATTATACATATATATATGTAAATAGGGGTAATTTTGTCTTTAACTGTGTTATTCTCATATATTCTCATGTAAAATGTAATCCAACCAAACGTTTTTATATATATGTATAATATTTTCTTAATGACTAATCAAACAAATTCATAGAATTATCATTACATTATATTACATTACATTGTATTATATTTCTTTACATTACCTTTGATTCTATGAACCAAACGGGCACTAAAAGTATAGGAGGATAACCAAGTTTTAAATGGTGGCATTAAACAAAATATTCCATCCAGCCTTAAAAGTTAAATATTAAAGGAGTTTCTTTCAGGATTTGGAACCATTGGATAAACATTTTTAATGGCTCGAATTTGATATTTTATTTAATTATTATGAAAATGTTCAATTTTAAAAAAATTAATTAAATATAAATTGTTAAACTTTGATATGAATAATTCAATACTACATAAAATAAAATAATATTTTTCAAAAAACTAAATCTGAACCTTTTAATGTTGATCTTATACATAGTAAGAAAAAGAAGATGATGGAAAAGGATTAGAAGAGAAGAGGGGTTCCAAACCTGTTTGTTTTGACCTTAATTACAGGCATTAACTATTTTTGTCTCCTAAATTTATAAATTCTTTTTCTAAGACTCTCACTATTAATTTTTTTTTTCACCGAAAGGAACTCTCACTATTAGTTACTCATACTTATGGGTTTTTTTTTTCAACTAACCAAGGAAGTAGTATCTAATGTAAATTATTAAAATGGGTACTTTAAAAACAAATAGGGGCTTTAGCTATTTCAATGGCTGCTCTGCTAATACGGAGAATTTCCATAATTTGCGTTGCGGATAAATAAACCACGCATATGTTGCCGGTGCTTGTTATGGTTTTCGTTGTTTGTTTGTTGACTTTGATATTTATTTTGCTCCAAAAACTAAAATAAAATAAAAGACTCTGTTATTTCTGCGTGCTTGTGTATTTATATAATAAATTCAATATTTTAGCATTAATGATGACCACTTACAAAAAAGTAGATTAGCAATAGATTGTGATGATTTCGTCGTAAAATATATATAATATAGAGTAAGCATGAGTTATATTTTTTAAAATTTCAAGATATAATAAAATTTGTAAAAAAATTGATTTTTTTTTAAAAAAAGAATCCGGAGATATATAAAATATATGTTAAAAAACACAAAAAATTAAAATGAAGAAGTATAATAAAATCTGTAAAATAAAACTGAACTTGTTAAAAAAAGAGAGATAACAAAGTATATAAACAGGCCCTTAATTTCGCAATTTAAAATTTATATATTAATTTTTTGTCCAGAAAAATGATTACAAATTTGAGGATCCTTCTTAATAAATACTATTCGTATGTTGTTTAGTGGGTCATTCTCCATAATTCTCCCAATTTTAATACAAAGGCTTTCCTGTGAGAATTCCGGTGGCGGAGCCGAACATCATGAAGCGGAAGGCAATGGATTGCGATGTGCCAAATCTTCCTGAACAAATCGTCAGAAACATTCTCCAACGACTTCCGGTAAAATCTCTAATTCGATTTCAATGTGTGTGTAAACCTTGGAAAAATCTCATAAAAAATCAATCTTTCGCGGCGGATCACCTTCAACAGTCTAGCCATCAAACCCCGCCTTCACTTATTTTTCAATGCGATCGTTATTCCACTCGATGTTGCTTTCGTTTGCTGGATTGGAAATTGCAAGTCCGTAACGTTCAATCTTTCAAATCATTGAACGGTGTTAATAAGATCGTTGGTTCCTGCAATGGCTTGGTTTGTGTTCAAACCGATAATCCTAAACCTGCTCCTACTTCCTTTTCATTATGGAATCCTACGACTTCAGCAGTCAGATATATCCCAGTTAGAACCGATAAGCGAACCCCATGTGTGAATGGATTTGGGTTTAGTCCAATTGTTAATGACTACGTGATAGTAAAAGCTCACAATTATCATGTCTCGGTTGATCGAGTGGAAGTATTTTCGTATAAAAGCGGTTTATGGAAGGACATTGATATTGGGAACTTAAAGGGAGTGAGCCTTAAGGATCAAACTGCGTCGGTTGATGGAATCATATTTTGGTCTGGGGAAAAGCTAGGCGTTGAGGAAGATGGTAGTGATGAAGTCAAAGTGGTAGTTTCATTTGACATAGCTATGGAGGTATTTACTGTGATACCAATGCCGGATTTTGAGGTAGATGGAGATGACTATCTTTCTGTTTATGACAACAAACTTGCCATAATTGTTTACACTTGGCGTCGCCGTTCACCAAAGTTGGTTGATTTGTGGGTGTTTGGTGAGGGTACATGTGCATCTGAGATGAAATGGAAAAAGATTAAAAGATATAATAATATCTCCTTAGATTCAGCAACTACTTGGAGCAATGCAATTATTTGCGAACCTCCTCTTGTTAGAAAGGGTATCGAAGAGGATAGAAACGTTCTTTGTCTGATGGATACCACTACTGATGAATTTAAGAGGTTTGTTATTCCCTATTGTGGCCATGTTCATAAAATTTACAATCATGTGGAAAGTCTTGTATCAGTTTGGCCGTCACGGGATGGCTTCTTCCTTTCTCAGATTGAGAGGTTTGAAACTTGAAAGATATATTGAGAGGTTAGGAAAGTAATTAGTGTGTTTTAACACCCCCACTCATGGTTGATTTAAATTAAAACTTCTTTCTATTCAATTTTCTTTGTTTACTCTTCTCCTTCAATTCCATATTTCATCTTTTGGCCCATTAAATGATAGGGTTATCCAATTATGGTCTTGGGGTTTCTTGCTTGATGATATTACTCGAAATATCCACAATGAACGGGAGTTATTTAGCCATCTATTTGTTTACCCAATATGTTTTGTGTGTGTGTGTGTGTGTTGTTTTTTTCCCCTGCATTACCTTTTGGTATTACACTTGTACAGTTTTAGAACTGAAACCTTCCATTGGAAATGGGAATCGTTAACTTTATCTCTTACATGTTATTAAGATGACATTTGAAGTTTTGTGTCATTGATATATGCATGATGAGTTTCATTTTATTTCTTACTTGATATGTCAACAATAGTTATAACTTTATATATTTAGAGCAAGTCTTATCGTAAGTCAATTGATATAAAGTATCCATCTAGTTTGGGAAAGAGAAATATTGATTCATCAGTTACTAATTCATTGCAGGCAAAAAAAAAAAAAGAGTTACTAATTCATTCATTTTTGTCGAAGCAGACAGGAGACAACGAACCTTTTATTGAAACTGGTTTACACACACACACACAACACATATATATACAGATAATTTACTTGTCATGTCATTACTTTGTATTATTTGGTATGATAGATTGTGGTTGGATCAGGGATTATGAATACCACAAAGGAGGGATTAAGTTACAAAATTCGTGGACAAAAATATCTTTATGTATAATATTTTTTTTGTCAAAAATATCCCTAGATTATTTTAACCTAATTTCCTTATACTCACTCCAAAACCGTAGCTTTCCTCTGCATTCTTATTCTTCTGCTTGTTTCGAATGGCTATGCTCAATTCTTCACATGTCATACTACCGTCTTCTTTAGAGTTGCATCCTCCATTGGAGCTTCAATGGAGGAAAACAATAAATCCTTGCTAACAAATCCATATAACTTTAGAGAAAAAGCAATAATTTAGATGCTGAATCAATTTTCTATCGTCGATTTCACAATTTAGCCAATTTGAAACTGATCGGGTGTAGTTTTTCAACTGCTTCATCAATCATCTTGGGTAAGTAAATCATTTGTTAGTCCTTTGAAATTATGGATTTATTAAAATGCTTCATAATATTTATAAAGAGATGTTTAACTAATTAATGTCATTATATATTGATTTTGAAAGAATAATATACGTGAGTGTTGGAGATATATATGCAATGGTATTAGAAAGGGATAATGGTGGTGATGGTGAGGTGAATTAACATTTAAGGGACACACTAGCTGCTCTCACAAATTATCATCAACTAATCATTTCTGAAACTTGCTGTGCTCTATAAAAACAACTGGATCTTTAAGTAGAGGATGACATGCTTTTTTATTTTTCTCCTTCTAATGTGATTGAAGGTGGGTTATGATTTGAAATCTTGAATATAAAGGATAGTGGGGAAGGATATGGGTGGCTGCCAGCGGAGATTCTAGATGAATCAATTATTATCGTTCTGGCGGTAATAAAGAGAAAGCAAGATCCAACTGAAAATGGGGTTGAATTGATTACCATTTTAGTTTAGGGGTAGAATAGTCTTTTTTTTATTTATGATTAATTAAAAACAAAAATTAATTTAAGCAATACCTTTGATTATTACCATATACCAAACGTTATTTTAACCTTCAACCCCTCTCCCAATCCCAATTCATCAAAAATCATTACCTCATACCAAACAGAGCCTATGGCTCAAATCAATATATATTTGGGTTGCAGTGTGTCTAGCACCCAACATTTTTTTAGGAGCGTTTAATATTCTAAAGTAATTTGTGGTGTGTCCAGCATCATGAAATATATTTTTTGGTGTGTCTTACACCACCATAAAGTAATTTGTGGCTTGTCAAGATTGTGAAGTATTTTTTCGGGTGAGTCCACCACTCTAAGGTTACTATTGAAAAATGCAATTATATTTGTTAGTTCCTTGAAGAACTTATATCTCACAAAATTAATTTATATAGTTCCTAGAGAATTAATATATATTACTTTTTGCAGAAGAAGAATTGATCACGAAAATTTATGACTCATAAATTTACATCAAAGCTTTGTTCGTTAAAGAGTAAAAAACAGATAGCCCAATATGATTGAAATTCATAATTGTATGTAAGGTATGGAATACTTAAGCTTCCAACTTAAAAAGAAGTTATTGGCATAATATATAGTGAAGTATGTTTATATGACTCACTTGTGGGAGATATCTTTAGATCATACAAGTGAGTTAATATTGAAAAGTTGTACTCGTATTCTTCCTTCCTATTGATCTCCAAAAAATAGATGTCATATCAAAATTTTAAATTGATAAATTATGAAATTAGGAAAGTTTGTTGTTGATTAAAAACCATGTTACAGTGAACTAGAAGTTTATCCAAAACAGATTTATTGTTGGCATGACTTCTTTGATTATCCAAGTCATATGTATGATACAAACTATCAAATATTATGTATAGACATCCATTAAAGAACCAAAAGATTCTTCATGAATAACCAACATCTTATATAATTCTAAAATTATCATGTAATACTTGTTTTCAAAGAAAATTGATCATCACTAATTATGATTTAGTATGGATCTCTACATTTCTAAAAATATATCAAACTAATTGAAATATATGGGTCTACTGAAATAGCATGTAAACAATACAAGTGTTAATTATTGATAGATGTATCTATAGCGTGGTTACATTAAGATTACTATTAGTTTGCAACATGAAGTTTGTAAAAATGTTTGAATAAATTATTATTTTGAGTGTATTATCCATCATTTTACAATCTTAATACATTTATGAAAATGCTATGGCTCAGGATAATAGTAATTAAAGCCCATAAACTAAAACTTGCATATTTATGTTTAGGTTACTATTCATTTGCATGTCCAAGATTTTGTTCCAACTTTAAAAATTCATAACTAATTATACAAATACCATACGAGGTTGTTATAATTTTTTTTAAATCTCTTGATGTTCTTTACATGAGAAAGTCACAAGGTTAGTTTGATCTCGTCTAAATTTGTACCTTTAATTATATGTGTAAACTTTCTCTATTTCACCAACAAAATCTATTCCTTAACTTCAAAATTCCACAGCTCATGTTATACGCATCAAATTGACTTAAGACTTTCCGGAAAGCCCTGTGTCTATTATGGGCATAAGAATGATAATAATCATTGGACACCATTTACTATGTGTTATCAAACCAAACAATGATCGTGCTATGTGCATAGCCTAAACTGGGCAGTCTTGATAAATCATATTAAAATCATAGTTTCAAGACCATCCAAGAGAACATACCCATTACAATTGATCATTACATGCCAAATATACATGTCAATAATTCGTAATGAATTCTATAATATCCTGATATTTTTAGCATCTTAGATGAGGTATTTAGGATAAGTAAAGGGTCCTAGTTTGTAGAGGAGTGAGAGATCTCACAACTATTGAAGTGAAATCAGGGGAATGACCAATGTGTAAAAAGTAAAAATCTAGAAAAGCTTAAGGCTGGAATTCTATTAGGACCGAAAGCATAAAAAATTTCTATAAATTCCAAAAAATGGAAAAGAGTATCTAGGATAGTATATAAGCCTTAGAATGAAGTTATGAGGTCATATGAATATTTATTGAATTTTAGAATATTTTAATAACTTTTAGCCGGATTGAGTTTTTGACTGAAAATGAATTATTCCAGATATATAGGAACCACAATGTTCTAGATTGAGATTAGGGGAAATTAGTATAATATTTTAGAGGATTTCTAAAATTATCTCGAGCCCATAAGGAGGTTTAGAGATATCAGTAAAAATCACCAGAAGTGAATTTTGTCAATAGAAGGCAATTTTCATAGAGGAATTTATTTTGGGAGTTTTAGATGTTCAAAAATCCTCAAATTTTAATGGTAGCCTACTGGGATGTTTATAAAACCTTTGGAAAATTTTGAGAATTTTTAGACAAGTAAATTTTCTGGATTTTTTCCAGTATTTTAGCTGATATAGGGGAAACTGTCAGAAGAAATTGAGCTAGATGAACTCCTTGGGTTCCACAAAAGGTGGCACTAGCTTGGATTGATTGGAAGAGAGGTTGAAATCTTCCAGGTTCTAGAAGAAGGCCACATGTCATGGTGTGAGATGGGGAGTTGAAAAAATTGATTTCTTGGTATCAGAGCAAAAGTTCTGATAAGCTTGTTGCTCTTCTGTCTATGTGCTCCACTTGGTTGTTTGGATTGCTTGCTTATGTTTTCTATACTTGTTGAAGTTGTGCATATAAGATGCATAAGTAAGATTGCAGGAAATATATATGAAGTTGAGGTTGAAGTTGAGATTTGGAAAGAGCAGAGTAGAGTACTCTTCATCTACCAGATCGGAGGGGATTGAGCCCTGGGATGTAGTTCCAGAGACTTGGTATGCTTGTGATCTAGACAAGTCTTCCATAGGGTCTAATCAGTTAGATCAGGAGGATGACCATGATGAGGTAGTGTCTGGAGTAGGTCCTAGTCAAGTAATCAGGATCCCTAATAGAGACAAGCTGCTACCTATGATGTTGATGATGGGTAGGTATATTATTAGTGACCAGAGTCAACCTGCTGCCATCTATCTGCATTATTTGCATGGGGTAAATGAGTTGTATTGAGAGGCAATAGTAGAGGGACCTTTAGTTATAGACCAGGACTGGACTCTAGCTCTAGTACAGACATTTTCTTAGACCCTAGAATGGAATGCACAACTAGTGCAGATGATACAGTACCCAGGGTTGAGTTTTGAGACATGGCTTAGGTAGCTTGAGGCCTTTGTCAGGAGAACTTTTTTGAAGACATAGACTGATAGTTATGTCATGTGTATGTGTAGATAGTTAGCTAACAATGTCGCTTTTGAGTGTGCATAATTAAGATGTTGTTAACTGTTAAACTATATGATGTTTGTAGAAACTATTGTTGTGTGTATATATGATGCATATATATATACATGTGAACAAGTTAGTTATGCTATGAGTCTAAAGTTTATGTTCCTATTTTAGAAGTTAAAAATGGTACAAACAAGAAGGAACACAAGGTAAGGGAAACCCATAAGTTCCCATTATCCTGATGCAGGAGATCATGCGTCGCTTAGAGGAGCACCAAGCAATGATGAACGAGATTAGAGCTAATCAAGCTTGTCAGGAACAGGAAAGGAATCAAGCTATAGTAGCAGCAATAGCTGTAGCCATAGAGCAAGTAAGGCAGGCACCTGCAGGAAGGGTGCAAGATCCCCCACCGCTTGTTCTACCACTACACCAGTCAAAGGGACAGATTGATGACCTAAAAATTACCCAGAGGTGGTTAGAGAAATTTTATAAGCATTATCCCCTACCTTCAAGGGTGTTTTAGTCCCTCAGGTAGTAGAGGATTGGGTCAGTTGCTTCTAAAAGGAAAGCTCAGTTGGTGACCTATAGACTAGAGAATGAAGTAGATCAATGGTGGAGGAACACTGAGATGGTACTGTAGGCTCAGAACAACTCGATTACATGGGAGTTGTTCTTAAAAAGATTCTATCATAAATAATTTTCTCAGTCAGTGAGGGATGAGAAAGAGGCAGAATTTCTAATATTGAGCAGGCAAGGATGAGTCATTTGACAATTACCTCGCCAAGTACATCACTCTCTCACAGTATTCCACATATCTACAATATCATATTGATGAGAGGTGGTATATTGGTAAGATGATCAGAGAGTCAAAGACATCCCTAAGAAAGAGAGTAGCTCCCCTAAAGCTGGAAAGATTCAATGAGGCAGTTGAGGTCTCTCGTATCACTGAGAGTAGCCTAAACCACTTGCTTGTGGTTAGAGTAACCCCTATAATGGATAAAGGTTATGCACAGCTAGTACAGCCAATATGGTCAGTGGCAGTAGGGACATCTACATGAACCACGAGCATGAGTAAGAAAAAAAAGGAGGAAGGGTGGTTTTGGCAAAGGAGGGAAGCGAGGAGGTAGACCATGTGGTAAAGGACGTAACTCCAATAGGCCAACGAGGAGCTGTGAGAGGTGCAGCAGAGATCACAGAGATAGGTGTCACATCCAACCTTTTCACCTGTATGAGTACGCATCAATAATTGCAAATGGCCAGGTTTATTGTCAATTGATGCCCAAAAATTCAAACTTTATATTTTAGTCCTCGGGTTAATGTTCATCCAGAAATTTCAAATTTTTGGTCCAACTTTGAAAATTCATAACTAATTCTAGAAAAATCGTATTAGGGTGATCCAAGTCTCTATTTAAATCTTATTCAATTCTATATAGAGAAAAAAATAATATCTGGTCCATTATCCTGCCCAATTAATACAGTTTAATTCAGAAATCTAGACTGTTCATTTTGACAAACAGTGCATCACATAATTTCTTCCTCAACTTGGAGCAATCATAACTTCTAGCACACTTATCCATTTAGTGTGATCTACCACTTGATTCAAAGCTTGGAATGTGTACTAGATGCTCACCAAGGTTCAAGGACAAATTCATTTGTTTACCTTACCTTTACTCTACCACAATTTCGTCATTTATTGCTGAAATATTTAACATGACATAAAGAATACCCACATGTAGACAAATATTCCAACAATTAACAGATTATTCCAACCACTTACAAATCATGCGCTTAGGTTTCCATAAACATCCTTACATGCCATTAACAATATTCATTACATATAATCACCACATGGCAATATTAACACAATGGCAACAACCACACAATTACAAGACATAATTGGTCGCGAGTACATTTGTGTGTTCATCTTATCGTCCATTTTGCTTTATCTCTTGTCTTCCTCTTACATGCTTTGCATACCTACTATGGTTGGTTGGGGAAGGTGAGATTCTAGAGAATCTAAATAGCAAGTTACAATAATACTAATCTCAAACAAGCAAGCAACACGTGCCTAGCATGAAATTAACTTAGAGAGCTAACATGCTTTGCATGCCCTATGGCATCATCATCTTAATGCACCTCACATTGAACATAAGCTATAGCATTTACATGTTATGAGTGCAACATAACATAGTAGTCATCATCGTCATGACAACAAGCAAAGCAATCTCAAGCTCAACTAACATACATATGCAAAATCACAAGTTAAGCAAGCAATTAATGACATTAGAAATTATGTAACTATGCTACCTTGATCTTTGGCCTTCTTCTTTGGCTTTTTGATTTCAGCCTTCTAAGGGTCTCTTACACAAATATCAAACCCTAATCAAGCCAAGAAGGTACAACAACCATTAACAACAATCATAAACACCAAAAGCTTACTTGCTGGAATTTAAACCATTTTTTGTCATTTCGCGTTCTAGGGCTTTTCGGACTTTGGAGCCAACATAAACCCCCATAATTTTCCCTTTTGAACACAATGGAGCCATTAGATTCATTAAATTCCATCTCTAAACCCCATTTCTATAGGCTGGCCGAAATTTATCCATAAATATCAAATATAAAGATTTTTCCGAAATCAACCAATTAAACATACTCTTTTTCGTTCCTAATAAGTGTTTAATCATTTATACACTAACCATGATTTGGAGGAAATTTGGGCAGCATAACAGCTAGGTTTTGTCCTTTCCCCAAATCAAAATTCAAACCAATATAACCACATATCCAAACCACAGATAGTTACATAACGGTTATGAACCGAAAGAACTAGAGTTTCAGAAGTTACCTTCAATTTTCTTCACTTCCTATCTCTAGGTCAGAAATTCCCCTTCCCTTCTCCTTCTGATTTGGACTTCAAATCACCAAATTAATTGGGGGAAAATGATTATAAGTGGTCCTAGGTACTGAAAACTATTAGAAATCAGTGTTTTACGGAAACTTACCTCAAGATTTTGGGTCACAAGACCTTGGAATGGTTGTTGCTCTCTCTCTCTCTATTTTCTGAAGAAATGGTCGTGCTGTGGTGTGCAGTGGAGGTTGAAGATGGTTTAAATCCGAAATGGGTGGGTCAAATGACCGTTTTGCCCTTCCTTTATGAAATTTCGGATTTCTGGACAGAATTTTCACCCAACTTCAAAAATTCATAACTAATTGCACACATATCCAAATGAAGTGATTCTAAAGCTCAAATGTTCCTTATTGACTCTAGTTTTAGGGAAAAATAATTTATTTTCCCAATTTGAATCATAACCTTCCCAGGAAATGCATGTTTGAACACTGCTCTAGAAGTTGACAAGTTTTACTGGGCAATATTCAAAAATTCATATCTCTTAACATATACATCCAAATCATACAAATTATATATCAAATTAAATATTGACATGTCTACTTTTAGAATGGAAAATTTCATAATTTTTAGACATCATTTGGCTGGGCAAAAATAATACACAACAGAACTTCATCCTGTCTAGTTCCAAAAATCAGTCAAAACTTCCTTGAACGATAATTCTTACACCAAAATTCACCATTTTATTCTCCTTATCTTATCATATACTTAGGGAATTTGGTGAATAAAAATTTGTAATGTTACAGTTCTAGCTCCATGACCCGCGATACATAAATGCAATTTCCACATTGATTTGAGTATTATGGATCAATTCCTTCTTCGATAAGACTTCATGAGTGAGAGAGGAAATATTTGAGAGTGGTTTGGAGCTCTACAATGCCATGAATCACGAGATCACAGTGAGCTTCTGCAGTTTCCGACGATGGCTTCGGTGAGCTTCTGTTCTCAGATTTCTTCGGTTCCAACTATGATCAATGGCTAGATTTGCTCTCTCCATGTATTTTAGCTACGGTTTGAGCTCCTAAACTGTATTTTGACCAGTGAATCCGTGTAATATTTCATGTTCCATCTTCTATCCCAGTTTCCAGTGGTATTTCCGATCATTGGCTTTTTAGACAATATTGGCTTGTAATTCATGATCTAATGGATGTTAACATGTGATCAGTGTAGTTCATGACTGGTGTGTGCTTAAGTTTAGGCATTTGCAAGCATGAATGATTGATTTAAGGCTCAACTAGTTGATTGATTTTTTGTTAGTTAAATTGGATATGTGAATGCAGCTGATATTGGACCAGAGGATAGGTTTATGATTTGCTACATTCTAAATTCATTGAATTAATAATGAGCAAGGATAATTCATAGTTGAAATGCATGGAGAATATTTGTTGATTAGGTTGTTGTAAGTGACTAGTTTTGAACCTTAAGGAAATAGTGGTTTTAATTCTTTGCTTCCAGGTTTCTGAAAAATCTAGAAGTGATTAGAATAGGTTTTAGTTCAATAATCAAGTGAATTCCAAATTTGCATTTAAATTGTTAAATA
This sequence comes from Acacia concinna, assembly GCA_037177275.1. Lineage (NCBI taxonomy): Eukaryota > Viridiplantae > Streptophyta > Magnoliopsida > Fabales > Fabaceae > Acacia > Acacia concinna. The sequence continues at coordinate 3,069 of JBAGKO010169454.1, read as the reverse complement.
ATTAGCCTAACAATTAAACTAGAAAAGAAATAGAAAATCAACTAAAAAGTGTAATAGATAGCCTATAGTGGACTAGACCTAGGTTAGCTCATAATATAAAAAGTTAATTAGTTTTTAGGTTAATAAAATACTATAACCATAGAGTTTTTGGTTTGCCAGAAGTAAGAGTATTATAGCATAAAAATTAAGTAAAAATTCACCCTACATATTCTTAATTACCATGCCTCATCTTTGGTTTGGTCTTGAATTTTTACCATATATATATGTAATTATATCAAACGTTAACATAAGAAGAATATTTTTCTTTCATAATTCACATATCCACTATATCTTCCACCGGAAGTTCAAACTCACATCCTCCCGCTTAGTTAAAAAAGTACTAATGGACATGATTGGTTTCATTTAGACTAAAAGGCGCAACTATTTAAAAAAGTATTTCCTCCTATGTTAATATATAGGACCCTTTATAATCCATATTCATAAATATTGTTCTTATTTAACCAGAAAAAAGATGAAGGGGTAGAAGAAAACCACGGGCCATCTTGCATAATAGACTCCATTAACAAATAATGCCTCTTTAGATCTCATCACATAATCAGTCCAGCCCTTAATTACTTGAGCCTTAAAAGACCAATATTCAACACAGCCAACAAACCAGGGTTAGGGAACCAATTTTGTTTTTCATGATTATGTTAAATTTTTCAGACTTGTTCTAACTATATTGCATCATCAGTTAAATATAAAAAAGCACTTTAAACGTGTTAAGTAATTAACATCTTCTTACATGCATGTTTACGTAATCTTTTTCTTTCACCCATGTTAATATGTAGGTATATGTCTCTGTCTCATATCTCACCAAATTGGGATGTCGTTTTTCTAGGGTCATTGCTTCTTAATTAACATTGAACATCAACTTGATGAGCCAGTTGGCTCTTATTTAATTACGTTTCTGAGTTTGAATATTTTCATCCATATCTCTAAAGTTATCTCGCTTCTCTGCATTAATTATTCCTACCAATGGTATAGGAATTCTCTTGTTGTGAACTGTTGTCTGTTTGGTCACACAGCGTCTTTGCGGGACACCATTATGAATCGGCTGTAAGCTCAAAGATAATTCTAGTATAACGATAATGTAGCACTTTGTTCTATCTCAACTAATTATTATATATTTAGGAAATGTAGTTAACTGATGAATATATTTTAAATTTATAAAATTTTCCTAGTTTGTTTCATATATATATACTAAGTAAAATTGAAAATCGAACTCTTTAATTTTATCATGTATTTCTTACTTGTGATTTCTTTACATTTTGATATAGATTTATCGACTCATTCTACATCTTTACCATACATTTTTCGACAAAAAAATAATATAAAAATATAAATTATGACTATAGTATTTATTTCTTTAATGTTCATTTTCTCATTTCTTGGTTGAAGGCATATTTTTAAATGAATATGCACTTGGAAAAATAAATCTAATTACATGGGAGAGAATTTCATAATGCTTGAGAGGAGACTTTAGAATGAAATATAAGATGCCGTCTGGATTATAAATATGATATATAGTAACATATTTGAATTTGCAATGACATGAAAAGGTGAAGTAAACAATTTTAAGTTGCGGAAAACAATATCAATTTGTTAATATTTCTTTAATATATTCTCTCAAGATATTAGCTTTTTTACCTCACATTTTGCTTTAGGTTATTTAAGTAATAATCTTAATATATACGGATGATATTATTTTAATAAGATGTTATGTCCACACATGAAGGATATGTTTTGGGTGGCTATTCATGTTACAAATGTGAGTTTAAACGTTTTTTTTTTATGGTGGATAGGTCATTTAAAATGTGGGCAATTTGATTTTTAAAATAAAATTAATTAATTTGGGGAATGACAAATACTCCTACAGTATAAGATATACTTAATTAATTTAGGTAGAGTTTGGAATAAAATAATAAATATTATGAAAAATGGATAAAGGACTTCAATTTTTGATTAAGACTACTGTCCTAACTAAAAGTAGGACATGAGTTCTCCACTTCCATCTCCTCCCCTACCTACACTGTGGAAGCTACGTACAGTTCTTTATAAGTGATTTTTTATATATTTTATACAAATTATTAAGTCAGTTTTCTTATATATATATATATATATATATATATATATATATAATGTGATTAAGTTGTTCAATCACACATGATGATATCTTTTTCTCTTTTAGGAAATATGATCATTTAACTATAAATTTACATCAAATAAATAGAACATGAGTATGGGTAATTCGATAATTTGATAGGATGGGCATAAGGAACTTAACATAAGATTCTTATATCAACATTTATAAGTTATTTTATAAACTATATGAATCAAATTATGATTTTTTCAATACGACCACTGATATAAGAATTGTTGAATAATTATGGTTAAGAGAATTATTAACAAAGATGAATAAGAATGAGTTATAATTTATTAAATTTAATTATGATGAATTAAAATAATTTTTCATTAATGTTAATGCACATTTATTAAGATAACTCCACCTATGTTTCATAGCCGGTCCCAAGCCATGGTTAAGGAGGAGGGTTATGTTAGACCCTCGACAGTCAATGTAAAAATCTGTCGAATCTCTCATGAACATGCACTACTACAAAAGGAGGCTTAAATGGCGCACGTTTTGTGGCGCTTCTTAAAAAAAGCGTCACAGCTTGTATGTGAGTTTTTGTTGAATTTTTTTTAAAAAAATGACCTTTTGTGGCGCTCTTTCAGTGAGGCACTTCCTGTGGCGCTCTTTCGAAAGAGCGCCACAAAAGGTCCTTTCAAAAAAAAAAGAAAAAAAAAGACCTTTTGTGGCACTCTTTTGAAAAAGAGCCACAGGAAGTCCCCCACTTCCTGTGGTGCTTTTTCAAAAGAGTGTTATAAAATGTCTTTTTTTTTTTAAAAAAAATTATTTTGCTTCTCACTTCTTTTTAAATTTCTTTTTCTTGCCCAAACCATACCTTATTTTAGCTCCAATTTTTACAATAACTCATTTAGTTCCCTCCATTTTTCTACATCTCGTAT
>JBAGKO010169381.1:0-18549 GCA_037177275.1 Acacia concinna | reverse complement strand
TCCTTTTTGTCCATATTTGGTCCAATTGCTATTTGCTTTGTCCATGTCTCTTGCACCAGTCCATTTAATGCTTCCCTTATTCTTTTGGATCTTGCTCTCGTAATTGGACCACTTGGAAGTTGCAAAGCATCACTTGGATTTGAATGTATATCTTGCTGGATCGCATCAGTTCTCATTACTAGATGAGTAGTACAAGCATTGCATATTGCATGACTTGCATTGCATTATATTGTTATTGGTTGTTGTTCTACTACTGAGGTTTCTCTATAAACCTTAGGAAGTGAAGGAATTTTAGGAGGCAAGGAAAAGAGAAAGAGTGAGCATGTTTAAATTGTCTCCTGTATTGCTTCTGGATTACTGTATATATGTATTTACTGTGATACTGGATTTTTGAACTGGTATTGTATGCTACTGTGATTTGTTGTAATTATGAGGATTGCTTTTACATAGCCGTTATGTTGTCTGAATGGTATGAGCATTGAGAGTGAAGGGAAAATTAGTATGGCAATGTGATTATGGTATTTTTGACACTTGGTTTTTGTCTATTTTAAGCATAAATTTGGTTTTTGTCTATTTTAAGCATAAATTTGGGTTGGCTATACCTTTAGCTAATAACTAAATCTGACTATGAGCCTTTACATACTAATAAATGGTGTTTTTAGTTGCAAATGGAGTGATAGATCATGTCATTTGTAGTTTTGTAGAGAAAGTTATGCCTTCCTGAAGTTGGGCCAAAAATCATAAAAAAATTGGCAAATAACCAAATGAATAGTGCCATTTTGACCATATGAATAGATGAATAGTAACCCAAGAAGCAAAAATTTTTACCCCTTGTTTTTCCAACTTTGAGTCATAACTAGTGATTCCAATAGCCTTAAGATGGTATGGTAAAGAGTTTACAAGGAAGGTGTGACAGATCTGATCTCCATCATCATTTAAAATAGTAAAGCTTAATTTGAATCAGTTAAGATATCACTTTAATGCATCATGTAAAGTAATATCATCATATCTCGCTACAAACATGGCATCTAACCACCACATGCTTGCGTTAGCTTTCAAAAAGCATGTTCACGCAAGCCAAAACAAAATCCTCTCACACACCTACATTATACACCATAAATCACATTGAAAAAATAGATTCTACTTTTAATCTAAACATATAACTTTTCTTTGGCTTGATTTGATCACTACCATTTTCTTAGAGAGCATAAGGGACTCATCAATAACAAAACTTCATATTAGTAAAATCTGTAAACAACGAAGGAAGAAATAGAAATAAGTTTTAGCAATATGTTAAATATTTATGTCACTATGCTTGATAATTTAAAGGGTTGAACATTTTTGTCATTTTGCCTTTAAATTTTTTGATGAAATGGCACTTATATACAACCTTGAAGATTTGGGTTCTTAGAATTGAAAGTTTGCAAGATTTTAGGTAAGAGCAATAATGTTTATATAGTAGGGATTTATGGTATTATGTAGTAGATATAGTAAGGAAAAGGAAGCTTGTAAGGTTATATGAGTAAATGACTTATTGAGCCTTTACATGATATTGTGGTTCGCTTGTAAGGTCATATGAGTAAACTTCTTCACAAGGAAACTGTCATTCTTAAAGAACACAAGCTTTAATTGCAGAGTGTCTTGTGAAAAAAATAGCAACACTAGCTAAAGATCAGTCACAAAGGTGTACATATTCTTTTGTGCTATATACCAGGAAAATACAAATAAGAGGGGAAAATTGTACTGGAAGACAACTAATTACTGTTCTAAAGGTTATGAGAATAGGGAATATGGTTTCTTACTGTTCTAAAGGGTGAGGATTCTACGAGAGGGCAAGTAAGTGCCAATAACATGAAAGATAGCACAACTATAAATATTGTCATACCTCACTTTCTAACGCATTACCATACTCTATTATGGCCCTTGGAACCATTAGTTATGACTTTAAGTTGAGAAAACAAGGAAAATTTTTTTTGCCTCTAGTAATTCACCCAACCCTTATTTCCGACCAACTTTAAAAAATCATAACTAATTCTAGAAAAATTGGAATGAGGTGGTTCCAAGTTCGTTAGAAAGATATTTCATTCCTCTTTAAGGAAAAAATAATTCCAAACCAAAATTTCATATAAATCAGCTCATAAAATCCCTCAAAAATGTACTATTTATATGGTCAAAAAGCACTATTCATTTGGTCATTTTTCCATTTTCTTTTATTTTTGGCCTAGCTTTGGGAAGACTTAACTTTTTTTTGCAAAGCACTGAATGATATGATCTACCACTCCATTTACAGCTAAAAATACACTCTATTAGCATGCAAAAGCTCATAGTTTGATTCAATCATCCACTCAAATTATAGCCAACCCAAATGTATACAAAAAACAACCAACAAACCAAATGCAAAATGACCATAAACACAATACTATGCCATTTTCTCTTTCCTCTCAAGGCTCATGCAATTTCGACAGCATAACGGCTATACCATAGCATATCTCCATATGTACAACATAAAACATAGTAGCACACTAAAACAAACTAGAGTTCCTAGTATCTCAGGATATATGTATTTATATATATAGTCATTCAAACAATTTCCAAAAGCAATATATGAGACAACTTAAACATGATCACATCATTTCCTTGCCTTTGCCACCAATTGAACATTCACTTGTATTTTTCAAAGAGGGTAAGGTTTCTTGGGACCTCAGTAGCATATAGAATCTACAACCAATAACAGTATAATGCAATGCCAGTTATGTTATATGCAATGCTCTACTACTCATCTAGTGTCTTTTCTCTAGCACCTACTATGTACAAGGAGCATGCAAAAGACTCAACCTTAATCACATAGCCAGGCATATAAGTAGGGAGTCATACATCTCATAACATATCATACTAGCTCAAACACATACACACAGTAGACAAGCAAAGCAAATAAGTTAAGGTTAGAGATTCTCGTTACCATTACTCCTCCTACACGATGCAATGTCTTTCCCTTGCTTTGAAACCCCTGGATCACGTCTCTGGAATGTTCATACACAAACCACAATGCACAAGCATCAATGTATGCTACATTACATAACCAAAGACCCTTCTCTCTTACAGACAAGATCCTAGTTTCTCAGTTTAATTAATCAATTTCAGAGGTTAATCCCACACAATTTTAACCACTGAATTCATCTATGATATCCATTCAAGCAAAATCATATCCCTACCCCATAAACACCCTTTGGCCGAAACACCCTCAATAATAGGGCTCTCAATGTTTTCTTCAATCCAATGCTTCTACATGTGTTCTTATAACATATCCTTAGGTAAAAAAATATTTTGAACACAATGGAATCATCATATCAATGAAAATCAAGCTCTAACATACCCCTACTAGGCTAGGCCAAAACATGAACACATTCCCCACACATGCTATTTCTAGTTAACTCAAGCATACACACCTTGTTCTAGCCTTTTTCAATACTTTAAACCATAAAACAACTTCAAAACTCCCTCCCTCATGCTTGGCCTAATTGGATAGCACCTCCCCCATCTTGGGAGTGCCTCCAAACCATGGAGAAGAGGAGAGAAATGAAAGGAAAGTGAAGCTAGAACATACCTCTATTAAAAGATTAACCGGTATAGCTTGAATCGTCTCAAAATTCCAAGTGGAACGGCCAGGTTTTGAAACTGCCAAAGCTTTGCTATGGAACCCAAAACTCATAGCCAAATGGATGGGGGGGGGGCTGTCCTATTTATAGGCCAAACTTAAGGCCACATTTGGCAACACACAAATTAAAAAGTCAACTTTAACAACTAACCCTGTTCACACTTTGGCTTGAAACTTTTTCTAGCATACTCTAGAATGTTTCGGAAGATTCCATATCCTCCCTCAAGTAAGCAAAGCTGGCGCCATTCATTGTGGGCCCCAATGAGTTCATTTGGCTTACTTTCTTCTAATAGTCTCTCCCTTATCGGCTAAAATTACTGGGAAAATTCCAAAACATTCTATACTCATCCAAAAATTCCAAATTTTTCCCCAGTGCTCTCTAAATATGATAGTAGGATACCTTTAAAATTGCAGTATTTTTGGAAATCTAGAACTCCCAGAATAAATTTCTGACCAAAAATCCACTATTTCAGCTATTAGCCAATTCCAGCAATTTTTGCTGATATCTCTAAACCTTCTTCTAGATCCGAGATAATTTTATAAATTCCCTCACATATTATGCTAATTTTCCCCAATCCCAATCCAGAACATTGAGCTCCCCATTTATCTAGAATAATTAATTTTCAGCCAAAAACCCTGTACTACTAAAAATCATTAAAATATTCCAAAATTCATTAAAGGTTTATGTGACCTCATAACCTCATTCTAAGGCTCATATACTATCTTGGACAGTCTTTTCTATTTTTTTTGGATTTTATGGGAATTTTTGGGACTTCCAGACCTAACCGAATTCCAACCGTAAACTTTGCTGAATTCTTTCTTTTTACACATAGGTCCTTCCCCTGATTTCACTTCAATAGTTGTGAAATCTCTCTCCCCTATACAGACTAAAGCCCTCAGTTCATCCCAAATATCCTATCTAGGCCTCAAAAAATGTTAAGGTATGATCCCCGATCTATCCCAACTACCTTATTTAGGCCTAAGAATTTTCAGGATGTTATACCTTTGCTTCCTACTCACTAGTAAGTATATTGAAAATTTTTCTAACCTGAGTCCTCCGATCATATACCTTCCCAAGAGCTACAAGCTTATTTACAATTTGAGTATATCTATATTGAAGCTCAGCAATGCTTTATCCTTTCTTCATTCTGAAAAGATCAAATTCAGTAGTTAGTGTATTAATTCTATTTTCTTAATAGCTATTGTACCTTCATGTGCTATCTCTAATGTATTCCACATCTCCTTGGTTGTAGTTAGGTTATAGACCCTTATAAATTCCTTTTCACCTTGTGCACTCAGAAGATTAGGTCTAGCCTTGTTGATGAGTGTAATATTCTTCTTGTTATCTTCTGTGAATTTTGAAGATAGCTTTTTCTCCATCTTATTGTTGACATCCTTCATGGGTATTATATCTTCATTCTCAAATACATCCTAGAGACCATGGTCAAAAGCTAAACAAAAGTTTTAAATTTAGCTTTCTAGAAAGAAAAATGTTTTCCATTGAAACCTGGTGCTTTGGTGATGGATGCTCCATCTAGCAAAATATTTTCTCTAAAGCCGGCCATAGGATCATTCTTAGGTGGTTAAACCTGTTACAAGATGCTTATCCTCTGATACCAAATGTTAGTGCAAACCTTATTACCTAAGAGGAGATGGGTGAATTGGGTGAATATGAAAATATAAAATTTATAAACAAAAAAATAGTAATCAAAAGTTAAAGAAGAATTTCACCAATGACACCAAGAAATTATACTAGCTTGGTCCAATCACTTGACCTACGTCGAGTCCCTAGTAGCCTCTTGGGTATTTCACTATAATCCAAGTTTAAGGGTTCCTGTCACCTCAGTACAACCCTGACTGACAGCTACTAACAATTCTCATTCCCCCTTACAACTTGCAATCAATTCCCCTTACTCAAGAATATGATTTTTTTATCTCCTTTATTAGATTGTTTCACTTGCCTCGGCAAAAGTCTTTTTGTGATGATCTTTTCAGGCAATCAAAGGTGAACATGGAGCCAAGATAGAGTGTGAATAAAGAAACTAGAGCTTGAAGGCCCAAACACATGGAGAATGTTGTTCTGCCTACTGAGGTCATGACTTGTACCTGTTAGGTCGTGACTTGGACAAATAAATGAAGTTGTGCATTTAGGAAGCAAATTCGAGCTTGGAAGGATTTTCCATGAATCCAGGTCGTAACTTGGACACTCTGAGGTTGTGACATGAGATCGTAATCTTCAAAGATACGTTTTTGAATTGGGATCTTAATTAAGCCTATATAAAGGGGGATTATCCACTAATCAATCACGGACTGTACTTTTGAGATTTCAGAGTACAGCCACAGAAACCTAGTTTCCCAATTTTCCCTAATTCCTTAGCCCTAAACCAAACCCTAACCACCCATCCACTAAATTCCACCCTAATCTATCCACCCTAAACAATCAATTCATCATAATCCTCACCAATCTCTCATGGATTTGAAGATCAACAGTGATTGCGAGATATTTGAAGGCATGAGAGGCTAAACCCTTTAGCCTCTCGGTGATGGGAAAGCAAAGCTTGAGCTCCAAGTTATAATCAAGGAGTATTTAGTCAATTTAGGAACTTTTCTCTTCATCTCTTTGTGATTCTCATAGATTTAGGATCTTTTGCTTAGTTTTGATATTCTAGGGTTATGATTGTAATCCAAATCCTAAATTGATTTTGCATTAGATTGATGTTGAATTTTGAGATTTATTTAATATTAAAGTTTAAGACTTTTTGCGTGTCAGTTGATTGTCATGATTATGATTTATTATTCTGTTCACGTATTATTTTGAATTGTTGATTGACAATTCAAGATCATTCTTCATCTTTCTACATGCACTCTAAGAGAACCTAACAATGTTTTAATTGAAGTTAATTAACCTAGGATCCTAGGAAGATTTTGCATTAATTAAATCATTGGACCCAAGCGATTGCTTGGGGTTTTTCATAAAAACTTAGAGATTATAAAAACTCCCTTTATCTTTTGAGAGAGCGAGGATAGCTGAGTGACCATTATTGAGGGTTTAGTCTACCATACGAACCAAAACCATCTTTCTAAACCTAAAAACCCTAAAATTATTTTCTTTTAGTTTAGTTTATTTTTTGCACCATTAAACCCCCGTTTTAACTGAATTCACTTGAAAATTAGTTTCTTAGGAATTCCAATTAGCGCTCCTTTAGAAGAACGATTGGTTGCCCCTATACTACATTATTGTGGTGCAATCATTATGACAGACTGATTTAGGCGACAATCTCGGTCTGATCGCCCAGCAAAGGGATCGAATAGCAAAAACTCTCAAGTTAAAAGTGGTGAACCATGAGGTGAAGGACTTCGAGATCTCCCTAAAGGGCATAGTCAAGTACAGAGGAAGATGGTACATTCCTCGACTTGATAATTTGAGAGAGAATCCTGGATGAGGCACATAAGAGCAGGTACGTGTTGCATCCAGGCATAACAAAGATGTACCAAGATTTGAAAAAGATGATCTAGTAGCCTGGACTAAAGAGAGATGTGACCAGATACGTGTCCCAATGCCTCACTTGTCAGAAGATGAAAACAGAACATCAGAAAACTTCATGATTCTTACAACCCCTAGATATGCCACAATGGAAATGGGAGAGTATCTCAATGGACTTCATAGTTGGGTTGCCCCGTGCAATAGCAAGATATGATGCCATATGGGTTATAGTTGATAGGTTAACAAAGTTAGTCCATTTCTTGGCAATCAGAACCTAATACTTGTTAGAGAAATTGGCGAAGCTGTACATCAAAGAGATTGTCAGACTACATGGGGTACCAGAAAGCATAGTATCATATAGAGATCCCTGATTCATATCCAGATTTAGGAAAGCCCTACAGGAGAGGCTGGGTAGTAGTCTGAGATTCAGTACGGCTTATCATTCGTAAACGGATGAGTAGACGGAGCACACAATATAGACGCTCAAAGATATACTTAGAGCGTGTGTGCTAGAATTTAGAGGGAATTGGGATGAGCATCTGCCGTTGGCAAAGTTTGCCTATAACAACATTTATCATTCCAGTATCCATATGGCTCTATATGAAGCATTGTACAGAAGAAAGTACATATCTCCATTATACAAGATAGAACTCAGTGAGAGGAGTCTATATGGTCTAGAAATAGTGGTTCAGACTTCTGAATAGATTAGAAAAGTCAAACAAAGACTCCTGGTGGCCTAAAGCCGGCAAAAGAGTTATGCCGACAAGAGGAGAAAGCTACTAGAATTTGAAGTTGGAGACCATGTCTTCCTCAGAGTATCTCTAACCATAGGAGTCGATCGATCCATAAAGGCAAGAAAGTTGACACCAAAATATGTGGTACCATTCCAAATTCTCTCCAGAGTGGGTCCAATAACATACAAACTAGGTCTACCCTCAAATCTAAGTTAGTTGCACAATGTCTTCTATGTTTCCCAGCTAAGGAAGTATCAATAAGATCCCTCTCATATCATCCGGTATGATGATGTAGAGATACAAGAAGACCTGTCTTTTGAGATGAGGCCAGTACATATCGTGGACTAGAAATTAAAGCAGTTGAGAAACAAGACGGTCCCACTGGCCAAGGTGGTTTGGAGGAATGCTTCATAAGAAGAAGTGACATGGGAAACGGAACATAAAATGAAGAAAAGCTACCCAAAGCTATTGTCATAAGGTATGTGTTAAATTTCAAGAACGAAATTTATTTTAGGGGGAGGAATGTAACATCCTGATATTTTTCAAAATCTAGATGAGGTATATTAGGATGGACTGAGGGCCTTAATCTGTAGAAAACTAAGAGATTTTACAACAATTGAAGTGAAATATGGGGAAGGACTTCTGTGTAAAAAGGAAAAATTCAGCAAAGTTTTAGGTCCAAATGTGGACAGGTCCAATAGCCCCGAAAATTCACATAAAATCCTAGAAAATAGTAGAAGGCATCTAGAACAGTATGGGGCGATAGAATGATGTTTTGATGTCTGAAGAATGTATTATGAATTTTTGAATATTTTCATAATTTTTGGCCAAAAACTAATATTCTTAGATATATAGGGACCTCAATGTTTTGGACTGAGATATGGAAAAATTAGTACATTATTTTATGGAATTTTTTATTTAGTAAAAATAAAAAAAATCGGTTATGTGAGCAAAATATGTTGAAAATCCGTAAATCGCCGGTAAAAAGAGTTTTACGGAAAAATTTATTTTGGAAGTTATAGACATTCAAAAATTATGATATTTTAATGGTAGCCTCCTGGTATTTTTAGAGAATTTTGGTGAATTTTTAGGAATTTTCAGACAATCACAGAAGTTTTTGAAATTTTCCAGTTTTTGGGTCGATCCGGACAAAATTATCAGATGAAATTGGGCCAGGCAGGCCCCCGGGTCCACCTGGATGTGGCTCAACCTTGAGTGGGGGAGTAAGCAGACTTTTGCATGTGAAATTTGAATAATTGTGTAGAAGGGACACTTGTCAAAAAAGGTAAAAACTTTTTGAGAAAATTACACCTAAAGACCCAATAAAAATTTCACTTTGACCCCTCCCCTTCAACTATAAATACCCCCTTCTCTTTCACTCTGCAAAAACGTCCTCCCCTCTCCCTTTTGAAAAAGTTCCCACCCTCTCAAAGTAAGCCTCTTCATGAACAAGTTTGAGTAGTCTTGACCCGGTTTTCGATTCAAGTAAGTTTTGATTCCCTAACCTCCTTTGAATTCCTTTATTTTCCAACAGTTTTTAGAGTAACTCTAAAGGGAGGTTCTGTTCAATTGGGACAGCCTAGATAGTGAACCTCAGGGGAGGTTCTGTCTAACTATATTGGCCAAAACAAGCCTTCCTAGCCTAGCAAGGGCATAGTTGAAATTGTCTACCAAGGGCAATGAGCAAATAATCTTTAATTTGCAAATCCCAACCAACTGCCGCGCTGACAACATATAAAACAAGACTTCCTAAGGGGAAGTGCTGCCAAATTTTTCAGAACTAAGATAGCATTTCCTAGGGGGAGGTGATGTCTAATTCTCCTAGACTAAGATAGCATTTACTAGGGGAGGTGTTGTCCAACTGTCCTGGACAAAGGTAGTATTTCAAAGGGGGAGATGCTACCCAACTGTCAGGTCTAGGCAGTTCGGTGGGCACATCTAAAGGGAGATGTTGCCCAACTACCTCGGCCTAGGCAGTTGAGACGGGCCAGCAGCAGGGACTTGGGCTCGATATGCTGTACAGAGTAGACAACAAAGGAGTATAGGTAGGGGAAGGATATGGTACAGGTAGAGGAAGGATACGGTATAGGTAGAGGAAAGATACGGTCTAGGTAGTAGGGAATCAAGACTCTAGGGGTACAGAAAGGGAAGGGTTGTAATACACCGATAGGGGCATACATTAATGCCATGTGGTCTATATAGGCGTTACAGAGAAACAAACCAGTGACCTCGAAGTGCAAAAAACAAGGAACAGTGCACCTGCACTGTATGATGATACCTAGTAGCTACAATTTCTATCCTTAACTTGTATTGCTTTGTTTGTCTGTTGTTTGTTCATTGCTTGTATGCCGTGTTCTGGTTGAGCTAGCATGTATGTATGAAATATATGACTCTCTGTTATATGCCTTGGCTATTGAGTAGAGTAGATTACGTGCATGCTCTCAATACATGGTAGGTGTCGAGAGAGAGGGGCACTAGAGGGAAATACCGGCATTACATATAGCATAACATGCATTACATTACACTGTTATCTATATGATTCTGCTACTAAAGTTTCTTCATAAACCTTATCATCTTCACAATGCAGGTGAAGACTATCAGGAGGTAGAGGAAAGGAGAGAATATAGTTATAGACATTTCTGTTTCTTGCTTTTCTAGCATGTAATTATGAACAACAACAGTATTGTATATTCTGGATTATGTATGTCTCTATAAGTTATCAGAAAGTGGTTATTTTGATTAACATGCATGTTTCAAAATTTTTATTTCCGTTGTACGGACATGTTGGTGATTCCAAAGATCACCTTAAAGGAAGGTAAATGATTAAAAGTAAGGTGTTACACATAACCACTAGATCATGAGTTGGCTACCACAGCTCAGATTGAATGAGATAAGCACACTGCATAATAGGTCAATTGGTTGGTGGTTGCTAGCGACAATAAATTTTTTTCATTCAATTCCATTGAATCATATACTCCTCTTTCCTTTTTAAACTATACAAATTTTTCAATAGTTTTTTTTTTAATAGATCATGAACTGGCTACGACAGCTCAGATTGAATGAGACAAGCACAAAGCATAATAGGTCAATTGGTTGGTGGTAGCTAGCGACAATCAATTTTTTCATTCAATTCCATTGAATCATATACTCCTCTTTGCTTTTTAAAATATACAAATTTTTTAATAGGTTATTTTTTTTAAAAAAAAACAATGAACTTCAAAATCTCAAATTAATAATTTTCTACCATCTAAAACAATGTGTCAATTGCTAGACTCTTATAGTCAATATTTATAATTTTTCAAGTTGGTTATCTCTTCCAGGCCAAAAAAAAAAAAGTTGGTTATCGCTTCATGCGTGGTATGGTCGATAGTTACGGTGACGTCGTACTCAAATTCGTCAATGAAAGGATACATAATTGGAGCCCAGATAAAGATTTAGCTGTCTACTACTAGCATCGAAGCAAATAATGGATGCCTTTATTTTTTTTTATAGGAATACGCAGTTTGTGCTATCTGCGCAATTTCCTTGAAATTCCAACTAAACTAACTTTCTCATCACTTTAAAGCACTAAAATGATGTGTGAAGCATTTTTTCTTTTTTCCGCGTCAACCCGCAAGTCTTTTTGTTTTGTTTTTTTTTTGGATGTGGACAGAATTTTCTTCGGACGATAACAAGAAAAAGAGGCATATATTTTTGTAGACCCTACTTTTGGCGAATATACAGGACCCATCAAACTTGTATATTTAGTGGATCATGAGCTGGCTACTATGGTTCGTTTCTAAAACTAACTTGAAATTATTAGAGTTCCAATAATGAAAAATACATGAGTCGCTTACTTTTAAGACTAACTTTGAAATGATTACACTAACCTTTTATTTTACAACTTTTCTCCCTCAATTTTCAATGATATTTGATTTGGTTCTTAAGGCAACATTTATCTCTCATATTGGATTTAGAAAAGAAATTTTCCATTTTCTTTTTCATTTCATGTGAACTTGTTCAGGTGTTTCATGAAAAGAAACGAAAGATGGGAGTTGAGTACTTGACTCAAAAAGATCAACGAGTACGCAAGTCAGATCTAAACGTGATTCTCAGCTTATCATTTTTCTTCTTTCTTGTTCGCCTCTTGGATCAGTTTCTTAAGTAACAGATGCCTCTAAAACAATGTGTCAATTGCAAGATTCTTGTAGTCAATATTTATAATTTTTTTTGTAGGTAACAAGACTGAGTTAGAATTTTAAAATTTAAATAGTATTTTATTGTCTTTATTCTTTTTTTTTATACGTACAATTAAGTAGAAGAGAAAACCTGATTTTTGCTATCTGCAGTAGTCATGGTTATTTATGCTCGTTGAAACAATTATTAAAGTACTATTAATTACTAGCTTATATATTGGGACTTTAAATATCAAAATGTACATGTAAATTGATTGGTGCACAAGTGCTTATGTGGTCCAACTTTTTAAGTAGATGAAAACCCCCAGTTTCTGTTGTATCCGTGCAATTTCCTTGAAATTCCAACTAAAAAATACGCTTCCTGAAATTTCTTTCCTGTTTATGCGCTTGTCTTTTTGCAAGGGATAGAATATTTTTTCATCTTTCCGCGTCAACACTGAAGAGCCCGTTTGCTTCAACCTCATTACATGCCTGCAATTGTAATCATGTTTATATTACTATAATAAGAGTGTTTGGTTGCTCTTTAGCATGTTAATAGAGATTACCATGGTAATGTTGATTACCAAAAAAATGGTAATCCTCATTCATACCTCCCCCATATAAATCCTCATTACCATTCCATTGCAAGATTCTAAAAGTCTAATTTATCCTTTAACTTTATTTGTCTATGTTTCATATTACTTGTCTTACCGCCGCCACCGTCTCCTCCTCCTTCGCCGCCGCCGCCTCCCCCTCCTCCACCTCCTCCGCCGCCTCCCCCTCCTCCTCCACCACCGCCGCTGTCGCCTCCTCCTCCACCGCTACCTCCTACTTCTCCGCCGTTGCTTACCCCACTGTAGTTGGCCCCACCTCCTCTTCTTCCACCAATGCCTCCTCCTCCTCCTCCTCCATCGTCGCCGCTACCCCCACTGTGGTTGCCCGCACCTTCTCCTCCTCCACTACCTTTGCCGCCGCCGCCACCCATACTGTTGTCAACCTCACTCTCCTCTTTCATCGTCGCCGCCACCTCCTCCTCTTTCACCACCACCACCGCCACCCCCACTGTTGTAGACCTCACCTCCTCTTCCTCCACCGTCACCACCCCCTCCTCCTCCACCACCATCACTGCCACCCCCATTGTTGTCGACCCCACCTCCTTCTCCTCCTCCTCCACCGTCGCTGCAACCCCTACCGTTATCCGCTCCGCTGTCGCCACCTGCTCCTCCTCTACCACTGTTGTCACTTGCTCCTCCTCCACCGCCATCGCCGCCACCTCTATCGGACCCCCACCACCTCCTCATCCTCCACCATTATCACTATCGTTACTCTTGTACAATAATTATTAACTATTTTTCTACAAAGATTATATTAAGGGTATAGTAGACTTTTTGTGATATATTAATTTTAAATAATTATTAAAAAAATAACTCATTGCATCTTGCTTACAAATCTAACCAAACACTTACTATGTAATTAGTATTGCATCGTATTACCATTACATTGCATTGCACTGTGCTGTAGAGTGCAATGGGTTTGAACCAAACGGGTCCTGAAGTATTCTTGCATGCGAGACAAATATAAATTTTCTTTGTGGGGCATGATGGGAAGAAAAAGAGGAACATATTCCCGTCCAACACCTCTCTCTCTCTCCCTCTCTCTCTCCCTGGATGGATTATGAAGTTGCTACGATGGCTTTGATAGTTCAATCAAACAAAGTTGGAACAAAACTACTCTTGTTTTGCATTTAAGTGCTTTAATTTTGTTATTAAGTACCCATGTTCAAAAAATGCATCGGACCAAAGTAGTAAATAACAAAATAAAAAGTAGTTATTAGGAATATATAGTCCGTATAATAAGATGAACACGTAACTACTTTGGTTTCAATAATTCAAAAAAAATTTAGTAGACCATCGGTCACTAGCCTTTCGATACTTCAATGGTATTTCTCTGGAAATTTTTAAAAAGTTTATAAGAAAATAAGTTATTAATATTTTTTTTAATAAAACAAAGCCCGTCCCCCTACTCTTCAAGAAAATTAACTCCTTTTTTTTCCTTCAAAGAAAATTAACTCCATTGATTAAAAATCTTATATTATTTTAAAAATATTTTTATCATAAACGGGTCATTGATTTGCCTTGTCCTTGTGCCCCAAAAGTATTGTCATTTCTCCTTGTTCTTCTCCGCTTTTTTTTTTTTGTTCCTTTTCTGCCCAGCACCATTGTGTCAAGTTTTTCCAAACTTGCAAGAGACTTTAATTAAAAAGCAACAGTTTACTTTCATGGTAGCTACTTTCACAAAGCCTTCATCACTCCTTCCTGCTAAAGATATGCTTGTAATTCCATATAACTCACTTGTACATACTTGCCTTTCCATTTTCTCAGCTTCAGACAATATCTTCCCCAGGAAATTCAGTCGGAAAATATTTTCCCATATAACTTATTTCTTATAATTTTTCAATATTATATTTTAATAATGTGTATAAAATAGTAAAATGAAAATAATATGTTGTAAAATAAATAAATAAATATTTATTAGTACTATATATAATTTTTAGGGGGAATTTCAATAAAGGACCGCAATTGGGAATTAATATCAGCGTGGTCCATAAACAAGTGAATGGGTCATATGAACATAGATTTTTCTTGTTTATATGACCCATTCATTTATTTATGGGTTGCGCTGATATTAATTCCCAACTACAATCCTTTATTGAAATTCCCCCATTAAAATTTATTGGGAGTCATTTAATATTAATTGGCTACATAGGTCTTTTAGTGAAATTTTTCTAATAAATTATTTAAAGAGATTTATACAAAATACTCCTCCTACTACTTGGAGGTAGTAATAGAGAATCAGGGTAAGGTTTCAAGGAAATAAGGCAATGACATGAAAGTCACAATAATAAGTGAACTACAACCTCACTATCATTTACTACAACAAAACTTATTATTACACGCTGCTGATTTGTTATGAGATTTTATTATAATTACATTCTTTCATTATACCACCCACTCAAACAAAAAGAGTGTCCATGTTCTTAAGCCAGCTTCTTAGCTGAGTTATTAATATAGATCGAGTTACAAGCTAAAAATCACATTTGAAGTTTAAATATCTTATTGCAACCTAGAGAAGTTTAAATATCTTATTTGCAACTTTGTTCCATGTGTCCTTTTATTTGCCATAAAAAACTTTATTGTCATTAATTTGCTCTTTTGTGACCTACTTGTCATTCTCCCAAAGATTAAAAATAAGGCGCTTTAACGAGTGAAGTGAGGCATGTTGACAAAACAAACTACCAATTCAAATTAAAAAGAGAAAATCCTGGGGAAGAAAAAAGGGAAATTTCTAAAAAAAGACAAGTGAAATAGGGAAAAGATAATTCAGTATAGTGAAATCTGAAAACCTCAAATCAATATGTTTTGTACTTTTTAGGTAATTACGAAAATACCATTGAATTTTTCACAACACCAGTTTCGTAATTTACAACACGGGTATCCAAATTAACAATACCAGGTACTACGTATTTACAACTCGTATTTACACTGAGTTGTAAATACGTAGTACTTGGTGTTGTGAATTACAAAACTCATGTTGTGAATTACGAAACTGGTGTTGTGAAAAATTCAGTGGCATTTTCGTAATTACCCAAAAAAAATACAAAACAGACTGATTTGGGATTTTCTGATTTCACTGTACTGAATTGTCTTTTCCCTATTTCCAATATCTTTTTTTAAAATTCTCCCAAGAAATTATGCCCTTTTACCGCACACAACTCTTGTTGGTCTCCGGAGCTTTATATTGTCTACCTTTGAACCATAATTAATAGAATTGGGCCAAATGCACAAAATTGAGTTTTGTGGCATGTGATTGACACCAACTATCATCAGCCTTGGCCCGTTACCTGTAATATTTTAATGCATTAGGGCCTCCTTTTACAATCATCAAGAAAGAGGCTTGATTCAGCGGGAAAGTATAAACTCTCACTCTCACCTCAAGATACTTTTTTTTGCTTTGCTGACAAGTTACAACCTTAAGAAATTTAATAAAAAAAATGTATTGAAGTCCCAAATAAGAGAATTTATGTTAAAGATGTCTCGTGAAATTGTGTATTTACAGTAAAGTTCCATAGAGTTGTTAATGATGCTCATGGCAAGGTAGCCCATGAGGTTATTAATTGAGACTTTACCACCATTACGCAATTTTCGAAACATCTTTAACGTAAATTCCCTTACTCATAACTTCAACGTAGTTTTCTCAACTTTAATTTAGCAAGAAAGTATAAAATCTGTGTCATAATAATAAAATTTTATATAAATATGATCAATTATTCTAATTATATTAATTAGTTTTTATATTATATAATTATTAATTTAAATTTTTATATTTTGATTTTATTTATTTATTTTTAGATTAAATTGATAAACAAAAACTATAGGAACTCAATTAAAAGTTATGTGAAACTATAAGGACTTAATAAAAAAATAAAAAATCTATAATGACCTGATTTAAAACAAGTTAAAATATATGGACAAAAAAAGTTATAGGGACCTAACTAAAAATTAGTTGAAAGCATAAGGATTTGCAGATTAATTATTAAAGAACTTAGAAAAAAATTTATTATCACTTTTTTAAATATAAAAAGTAATAAATGGTAAACTTTCAAATTTTTAGATTCGGTACTTTAGTAGAAAATGATACATTTAAATTATCCATGGTATGATAATATAGTAATACCTGGACACCAACATAGAGTTGGTCATTAAAAAAAAAATTGTATAATTGGATGACAAAAATGGGGAGTATGACTCCCTTTCAATTATTGACATATTTTTTTAATTTTTTTTCAGTTTTTTCCTTGTAATTAATGCTTATTTTTAATCTGTGTACTCATTAAGTTTTTAAATACAATTTCTAATAGGGAGTAAAAGTATAAAAAACTTTTAATTTAAGATACATTTAATGAGTTAATTATTAATTTTTATTTCTCGTGAATTAGTGAAAATGCTCTATATTATAGATTGGAGGGAGTATTTCAGTTTGGATTATTAATGACAAAAATGATTTTTATTTCGTGCTATTTTTATAATCTTAGATTATGTCAAGGTCAGATAACGTAATGTTATTGATTGGATTGACTTTCTTTTTTCACAAAAATCAATTTAACCATCTGAAACTTATTTAAACAATGATTAATGAAAAGGAAGTTTAGATATGAAATAGTTAAAAATGATATGAATTTTATTAAATATTACAAATTTATGTTAAATGGAATAAAATGATGCATTTGGTATAAGAAAGATGGTCAAAGTATTGTTTGACCAATTTCTGAAATTCTAGCAGTGACAGTTTTGTTATATGTCACTTTTACTTAAACAAATTATGTCTAAAAATTATAAAACTTTTCAATCTTAAGGTCGAAATTTCAAACTTTAATTTGATATATTATTTGTGAGATTTAAATGTATATACTGAGATATATGAATTTTTGAAATTTACCCAATGAAATATTCCAAATTCTGTAGCAGTGTTCAAATGTAAATTTTTTTGGGAATGTTATGATTCTAATTAATCAAGGAAAACATTTTTCCCTTAAACTAGACTCAATAACGGTCACATAGCCTTTAAAATCACATCAATTAGATATTTATATTATTAGTTATGAATTTCCAAAGATTAAAGGAGATTCTGCATGAAATTGTTATCATAAGTCCACAGTTGACTTGGACCAAGCTAGGGCCCAAAGGCAAAATAAATATATGGCGTGACATGTGCCAACTAAGGGGGGGACATAATTTCTTAATAGATTAAAAAGATGTCTCATTCATTAAGGTGGGAAAGCTTATATTTTCCTTAATATCCTTGGACCGTTGTGATGAATAACGACGCAGGGTGCAGAAGAGATTTCAACCATGCATTCAATATGAAGAAGCAATTAAAAAAATGAAAAATTGCAATTTGGTCCCAAAAAAAGATTATACAATCAAACGGTCTCACAAAATTACATAATTGCAAAAAAGTTCTAAAGTTGTCAATACTTAACATGAAGCTGTAAATAACAACTCCATGTTAAGAACATGCAGTTGTCATGAACCACTCTATGTTAAGCATTAACAGCTCTATAGGTCTTTTTTACAATTATACGATTTTGCACTGGACTTTTTTGCAATTACGATACTTTACGGGACCGTTTAATCGTATAATCCCTTCTGTGGGATCAAATTGCAATTTTCCCTAAAAAATTATATTTTCAAGAGGTGGACCTCAAATATAATTACAATAAAATAATAGATCAATTGAACACTTAATAACTCTCAAGCCTTCGTCAATCTTGACATAGCCAGCATTGAAATAAAACAGAGAGACCTGTGAGTAAGAGGAGGAAAATCGAACAAGGAGGAGTAGGAACAAAAGGAAATTTTTAGGAAAAATTGCGTTTTAGTCCCGACCAACGAAATATACAACAAAAAGGTCCCATGAATTCCCATATTTGCAAAAAAGTCCCACGGGACTTTTTTGCAATTA
>JBAGKO010169285.1:0-18573 GCA_037177275.1 Acacia concinna | reverse complement strand
TAGGTCAAGTGGAGGACCGAACCAGGATAAATCTGTTTGTTTCTTCTCTTCCCTTATCTCTTACGTTTCCAGCATATGTAACTTGATTCAATAACCTTTTATTCATAATTCATTATTTTCATACTCTGAGCATTAGCTAAACATGTGAAAAAATTTATAAAATATACAAAGTTTTATTATACACCCAATTCACCCCCCTCTTGGGTGAACGGCCGGTTCTAACACCCTTACCTATTGATTTTGAGCCACCATCAATTTTTCATGGTTTCATTGTCACATTTGGCTTTGATCATTGCATGTTCATCATCCAATATGAAAATTTTTGCTACATGGTACTAAAGAGATTTTGTTCTAAGGTTGTCTCTTTCCTGCATTTCACTTGTTGATTGTTAGTGTTTGATATTCTCATGAATTGATTGCATTAAATAAGTGTAGGGGAGGAGCATTCTAGTAGAAAGAGTAGAAATAAAGGCTCATCCATGGTCATTATATGATTCACTCTCTCTTGGTCTTTCATCATTTCATATGTAGCCTTTGCATAATTTGCATCTCTCTACCTATGTACATTCATGATGTATGCCTTGTTGTTATGTATTGCTTCTCTATGTTGTAATGAGAACATTGCAAAATATAAGTGTGAGGGAGTATGTGTTCATTATTTGATTTATGTATGCATACAGGATCATTGTGCTTGTATCATGACCCCCATCTTTTGCTTAGCATTTATAGGATATTTTTGAAATTTTTTTGAAGCATAATCAATTTCAAATGGTTACGACAAGTTTTAGACTGATTTGAGCATTGATAAATGTGTTTTCTATTCCATATAACTTGATAAATGATCTTAGGATCTTGGGAAACCAACATTACTAGGTCAAGTTTTTGGATATATCTAGTTATCATTTTTATGAAGCTAGGTGAACCTAATTGTAAGAATTTTAGCCTCCTATATTGTTTCTTATTCTATTGAGTGACTTTCATGTATTTGCATCTCTTAGGTCCTAGCTAAATCATGTTTGAAACTCATATGCATTCAAATATTCATGTAGAGAGTTTTTCCAAACCCAAACTATTCATATTCATTTCATCCATTGTCACCCCTTTGAGGCATTCATTTTTTATTTTTTTTACCACCCAAGTTGAATCGCATTTTTGAATGTGGACTATCTCAATGGGAAGTCTTGATGTATTGCATGTATTCTCTTGTGTGTATACTACTTGGTGCCAAAGAAAGAAGAAATAAAGAAAAGAAAAATGGCATAGCTACTTCACACAATGTGAAAGTAGACAAAAGAATAAAGGCGAGAAAAATAAAATAAAAAGATAGAGGAAAGAATACAATACAAAAGAAAAAAAAAAGCAAAAGAAAACAAGAAAGGAAAAGAAAGAAAGAATAAAATGGGCTAAGTTAGTAGAAAATTCCACTGCATGCTAGCACTTGTGCATTGATAGTACCTTGAGATAGGAAGCATGCTTGGATGTCAATTTTAACTTGGATAATTACATTCCATGTCATCATTCATCCTTTCCAACATTACAAGTTTTTGAAGTTCTCTTTATGCATGAAGTTGAGTGTAAAGTGGAGAATTTGATATGGTTAAGCCTAGGGATTGTAAGGCATGGAAGGATGAGTGCAAACACAAGCCATGGAAAGTGGAGAGCTCTTAAATGTTATTCCATCCCTAAAGAGTCCTGAAATCATAGTTTTGATAAGTAGATCATAGCCTAAGATAAGTCCTAGTGGTGGGTGGTAGGATTGTGAACTAAGTGATTTTGTCATTACATATGGAAGTGGAAGTGGAAATGCAAATTGATTTGTTCATTGATGTTGAATGCTTTAGATAGCTTATTTGTGATTGATTATAACTTTGTTTATGTGCTTAATTGAGTCTTTGTCTCAAATTGCCAAAGCTTAAGTGTGAGGGAATTGATAATCCATATTTTTATCATTTAATTCCATGCATTTTGGAGAGTTTTTATTAATTAAATTGTGTGTAAAGTGAATTAATATAATCAATTTGGAACTATGTGGACTTAATTTAGAAAACATGAAATTATGGATTAAAAAGGGTATTTTTGTCATTTCTCTCTTGTATTTAATTTGAGGATATTTGGTATTACAAATTATTTGGTTTTATTGCAGATAAGCTTGAAAAAATTAGAGAAGAAAGAAATCAGTCTTTAATTGTAAAAGACTACAAAGCAAGAGGGCAAAATTATACCCAATTGATGAGCTCCAAATCCATAACCCATGGGGCACTTCTTAACCGGTTTGGCACCCACTCACATTAGAGGTAGAGACGAGTAGAGTGAGGATCACACTCGGCATCACCATTATGAGATCACGCCATCGACCATCACATCTTCAGCTTTATCATCACTTTCACTCACCACTCCACTATCCTCCAACCTCGCCAGCAACCTTCAATACACTATCACCATCATTTCCGTCGCCAGCGAGAGTCTTAAAGAGAGGAGCTGAGACAGAGGATCATTCATTGCTCATCACCATTGAAGAACATCATCACTCATGACGTCTTCCATCCTTTATCACTCTCATCAACCCAAACCTCCTTCATTCATCATTGCCATAATCATCACCTATTAGCTTCACCATCCTCACAATCTCCATATCTACTCACTCTTCCGCCATTAGAGCACTGATCTAGATTCCGGTGATTCTCTTGAATCTTCAATGGAAGCTAATAGTGGAAGCAGGAAGGAGGTCACCGTGGTTGGCCTTCATCAGATGAGTAGTTGAATCTTTGTTCTCTTAGGAGTGTCGAGAGAATCAAAGCCAAATGCATTGCAATGTGTCGGTGATTTCTCTTGTATCTCTGCAATTCCTTATGCAATTCTTGTCATAGGTGTATGTTATAGTTGTAATGTCCATCTATGAATGAGAAATTGTTTGAGCCTCAATTATATTACAGATAACATTTTTAATTTTAGTTTGACAATAAATCCTTGTTGATCTGAGTTGGATTATCACTATCTCTATAATTCTAGTTGAATTATATGGTTGTCGTGCTTTGCTTGAGTAATCTAGTTGATTATATCTTACAATTAAAATTTGGATTTAATGCATAGTTTGTGTCAAGAAGGGAGTTGGATTTTATTGTTAAGTCTGAATTTAAAATTGGATTTTATGACTTGAAATTGGTTAGAATAGACTATGAAGGTTCGATTGCATTTGTAGGTGAACATTGGTGTTCACTATTGTCCTGAAAGTTCAGCCTCCATTGCATTTTTATCTTGCTTTGTTTTCTGCCTTTACTTCATTAATTAGGATTTTAGATGGTTTCTAGTTCCATTAGACATTAATTTAGTTCCTAAATTGCATCCCTAAATTAATTGAAAGGTCAATTAGGTTGTTAGGGGAAATTAACTTGCATTCTGGCTCCTTAAGAAAGAATGACCTAGGCTACGCACCCATAATGCATTAGTTTAGTAATTTTGATAAAAAGTAATACGACTAAACTCTTTTATCACTCAATCTCTACATTATCTCAAAAATAATAGAGAATGCAAAAGTCTTTGTAATTATCTCCATTTTTTTCATCATGGCTGTGTAACTAATTATATCAATTTGATTCCATGAACAAAAAACTGGACTAGACCGGTCGGTTCGATCGGGAACTGGCCCCTGGTCCAATCCGATTGCTTAAAAGACCTGTCAAACCGGCCGATCCAACTGGTCAACCCGGTTTTTTATTAAAAAAAGAAGAAAAAAAGAATACTTACCATTTATTTATGAATTTTTAAAATATATCAATATATTGTCACCTATTTTATTATTATAAATTATATTTATATGTTTCTTTAGTTTTCATACATATATACAGTGTTATTTTATCATTATCAATTAAATTATAATATTTTAATATGACCGGTTTAACCCCCGGTCCGACTTGGTTAAACCCTGAACCCATGCCGTGACCGGTTCGTTGCCCAGTCCAGTTTTTTGTACATTTATTTGAATAACTGGGGTGAATACAGCCTATATAGTTCATCAACTAATTATGTGTGTGTGTGTGTGTGTGTAATTATATCATGAATTAGTAATAATAATATACTAATAAAAAAAGGGAAAATTCCAGAAAAAAACCATCAAAATTGTAAAAAGACAATTAAGTGCCGAAAAAAATGAAAATCTCAAATCAATCCTTGATAGGAATATGGAATTTTTGGAATCTTAACATTTTATGAAATTACGTTAATGCCCCTAGATTTTCACAATAAGAGTATCTTAATTCACAACAACTTATAGTTTGAATACATAGTACCTAAATATCTCTGTTGCTATAAATTGATATGCTCTTGTTATAAAAATCCAGGGGCATTTACATAATTTCACAACATTTCAACATTCCAAAAATTCTAAATTCCTATAAAGGACTGATATGGGATTTTCACATTTCACAACACTGAATTGTCTTTTTACCATTTTGAAAGTCTTTTTCTGGGATTTTTCCTAAAAATAAATACTTTAAATTATTTCAACCTATCAATAATATAAGTTTATACTTTATACTCATACTACACTAAACCATTTATCTATTTGGATCACCTTGTTATAAAAAGCTTTTCATTTATTTAATATTTATTCAGACAACAATTAACAACTTAAATTTATTGCAATACTAAGGAGCATTCACTTCTGTCCTATCTCGGCCATCCTGCTCTGATCCCAGTAATTTCTAAACCAGACTAAACAGTTCCGAGTCCCTGCCCTGGCAATATGGAACAACTTTGTTGTCCTGTGTCATTTTCTGGGTTGGGACGTGGGAGGCCTGTCCCGTGAACAGTTCTTATAAATTGCGAGCATAAATCAATATCAATAATTTTGTACTTCCTCTATTTTTAAATATAAGATATATTTTTGTAACATAAAAATGGGTCTTATATTTAGAATCAGAAGGAGTATAGTATTAATGTCAATATAAATTTATTAACATATATTCCTTTTGTGTAGATAGAGAAGATTTATTTTGTTTCTACTTATATGATTGAGTGGAGAGTAATTTTTCATATGGATGCACAATTATACTCTTCATTTATTATTATACTAACTTTATTTTCAACTTTTCATGAGTATATTGTAAATTAAATAGGATGAAGTTAAAAAGTCGTTACTCCCTCTAAGAAACGACTGTCACACATACATTGTTTCTTTTCATGACAAACATTCAATGTTTTATTATTTTTTTTATTTTTATTCTTTCCCTTTTTGGCTTTTATTTAATTTACTCTATTTAATGTCAGTATAGTTAACTTTTACAACTTCAAAAAGTCTATCACTTTCACCATATTTATTTTCTTGTTATGTCTTTCCTTCAATCCTCTTTATTATATGAATACTAATTTCTTTATTCTTGCTTTTATTCCTTATGCCCTCATAAATGAGCGTTCTTAACGTCTCTTATAAAAAAAGAACGGAGGGGTTAATTTTTATGGCAAAGTGAGATTCAAGGTTTTTATTTCATGGTCTTACATGTGTATAACATGTCGTAAGTAGTTTATAAATAAGACTAACAAATAATTAAATTATACTCCCTTCCTCCATAATATAATATAGATTTGAGAAACTGATATTAATTCTATATATAAGACATAGTTTTTATATTTTTTTAATATTTTTCTAATTTACTTCTGTTAATATTTCCTCAACAATAATAAAGGATGATAGGGAATATATAAGTGGATTAAGGAAGATGGTCGATTATGATATTTTTGAAAATAAATATAATATGTGGCAAAAAAAAAGAATATACATATCATATTAACTAACTTAATTAACTTTTTTAACCTAATCAAAATTAGATAAATACTCTCTTCGGTCCTAATTATAAGAGTCCGTTCACTTGTTTAGAGAATCTAAGGAAAATCCTAAGAAAGTTAATTACATTACTTAATCATATCATATATTGTGTTTTAGTACATTATATATTAGTTCATAAGTTAAACAACATAATTTGAAGAAAAACTACAAATTTTAATGTCTTAAAGTAATGTAATTAGTTTTTTTTAAGATTTTCTTAGGATTCTCCAAAAAAATCAACTGTCTATATAAATTATGACCGAAGGGAGTAATGGAGTATTAAATCATGTATTTGAGAGAGTAAATGAAGTTATAACAAGTCATTTTATCAATATACAATAAGCTATATAAAATACACTGATGAGCACGAGCTAAGTGGGCATAAAAAAAAGATAATTCAGATTTTTAAGGGTGTCCATGCAATGGAATTTAGTGGTCTTCATCAAAATTAGTTGAAAAAGATTATATAAATAGATTTATAGAAACGAAGAAATTGTAGAAGCATACTGCCTCTAGTCCTATATATAACCAACTTTTGTTGTAATTAAAAATCATACTTATGTCAAAAATATGATGTTCTTTCCAACTATACCTGTATAAAGTACTATAAGAGAGAATATATAATAAATGATTATATGAGAGATAATAGACTTATTAGGGGAAAAAAGGAAAAAATCAGTTCAAATTTTTAATCAAAAGTTAAAAGTTGCTTATAAAGGAATCACTCTTGTAAGAGAGAAAGTTGTTTACAAAAGGATCAGTCCTAAAAGAAAAAAAAAGTTGTTTATAACAAAGGACTGAAAGGAGTACCTTACAAGCGAGGGACGAGTAGGGATCAGAGTGGGCACAGAGAGATGAGTGAAGAAGCGGCTGTGGCCCTCCGTTGGCAAACACTCACACCTCGCCATTGAGTTCCTCTCGTATCATAGACAGTTCACATGCAGCGACGTGAACAGCTACGCTGGTGTCCGTGGCATCACCCTTGCCGACTCTGCTGTCGGCTTCCCCATCTCTGATCCCGCCATTCTTGTTTTTCTGTATAATACAAGGGTAGATGCAGATAATAACCAAAAGAGGAAGAAAAAGAATATCAATATGACCAACAAACTAATGCTATTTCATTTCTCAAATTCCAGGATTAAAACTAGTAATTTGTTTGTAGTGTCTTTTATGCAAATTTTGACTCTAAACATTGAGGTTTATTTTTAATATTTGTTTATTAGCATGAAAAACTTATTTATTTGTTATATAATGGAAATAGTTGTTTGGAGTTTGAGTGTATGATAATTTTTTAGATTATTTCAGTTTTTTTTTTCATTTTTGAGATTTATATTTCGAATGTTTGAATATTTTTTGTTTGAGCAATGTGAAAAAACTACTTAGATAGAGAATTTATGAACTTTGGTTACTAATAAATTTGTCCATAAAGTTTCTTGTAAAACAAGCTTTATTTAAGTTATCATTTTGAACTCTAAACTCTTTCTCTAAAAATTCTCTATTTGTGAAATAAGCCGGTTTTTGGCTTAGATTTGCCTTTTAATTGATGTTATTGGTTGTATATTAAAATTTGATTCGAATAGAATTTAGCTTGGGAGTATGATATGATAGACTCTATACTCATTAACTAGTTAGTCAGTACAATGCATCACAATAGTTGTATGAAAACTAAAAGAAAGAGTAAGGATAATTAAAATTGGGTGGAAAGGTTTATCGAATTAGCTCAAAGAGAAATGCTTCAAGTAAAAGTTGGGTGTATTGTTGTCTCTGTGTGTGTGAACTGCTAAAACAAGAGCCAACATGGAATACTTGTTGTCAGAACATCTTATTAATGATAGATGGGATGAATTTAAGGTATACCAACTTGGATTAGGCATGGTGAACTTACAACGAGTTCGTTGTTGCAGAAGGAGAAAGGCGTTAATTGTGATTCAAGTGATAATATATGTGATATGACTCGTAATATTGAGGCAAAGTCCTTCGCAAGGTTCTCCTCTATATGTAAGAGCTTGCGCCATGAAGTGATGCAGAGACGCCCTTTGTATCAAAGATGTACTGTGATGGTAATTATGCATGACTGTCAACTGTGTGTGTGTGTCCTAGTTGATGAACCTAAAGGCAAGAAGTGGGCGAAGCAATAAAATACAAGTTTCATGAAATTGGTTGAATTTCTCGACAATGTGCTTTTGTTGGAATGTAGAGTTGTTCCAGTCTACTCTCAAATGCCAGAAGAGACAACTGTGCTTCGACCCACATGATATTACATTGATCAATGAGTTTCACTACAATAGCATTGTCGTCAAAGTCCAACCCATTCAGCGTGTGCATAATCAAGTCTTCAGTGGACACGGGAGCACCAGCTAAGACCAACTTATCAGCTATGTTTTTCATTTTGTTGAGAGATACTCTTCTTCCATCTTCATAGCAATTTTCCTAGTTGAATGAAATTCTGACTTAAAAACCATAACACGAGCTTTGGTGGATGCGCAAGTAAGATCTCTATGCTCCTATCTAGAGGTCATGAGCCGTGTTACAGTGAAGAAATTGTGCTCCAACATCTTGAGTCATCACATTCATCAACCAGCCAATAAGCATTCTGTCAACCGTGAACCATTCATCAAATTCTAGATTTGGTTTCTTCCCGACAACATATGAGATGAAATGAGGAGTGCTGCAAAAGTCCCTTCAATATGAGACTCAAGTCTATTACCTTCAATCAGAGAAAGGACCACAGATTCTCAGACAAGGTAACTTCCTCGATTTAGCTTAATCGAGGTAGTCTGACTGGAAAAATGAAAAAGAGAGTAAGTTTTGGTGGTCATTGAGGACAACCCACCAGAATTGGCAGTGGAAGGAGAGTATGATATACATCTTGAGCTCTGATAACAATAAAGACAGAGTAGCAAATGGAATGAAATGGCCGAATGGAATTCATCCTCTGGCCATGATGCTGTTATATATCCAATAACAAAATCATATTGTACAGATCTTGTGGTTCCTCTGTCCTAACAGAATTTCTATGAGGTATCCACGTATGCTATATACAACTGTCAAAGATTGTTTACATCACGCATAGCAACAACTCTACATTCTAACAGCTTTTGAACGGGATTTCATTCCCAAATTAAAAGGCATTTACAAAGCTAAGAAAGTTTTGGATCGGATAGGTTTAGAGTATAAATTAAAGATATATGCCTACCCAAATCACTGCACATTGGATATAGATATGAGTATATATATAGAGTTAAACAAGTGTATGAATTGTCATACCTCACGATATAAAGGGAAGAAGAAATTAAAGTTGGTGGTGACAGTGATGAAATAATTGGAGGGCCTACTTTAATTTAAAGGTGTTGTAGTATCTAAAGTCTAAACCGTTGACATATATTTTAACTTAATGGTTGAAATCTGGGACTACCCTTGGAAATTAATTTTCATTATTTTTTTCTCAAGACAATTTATGTACATACTTTTAGTTTGATTAATATTGTTTTTGCACTTATAATTTCAATTGAGCTCTCCACGTTGGGTGGATTCATCATTTTCATCCCTTCTTGGCTCCAGAGGTATGTGTGACAAATCTATTTTTATGCTTCTTAATTATAGAGAACAAAATTTTCAATGTACCCTTATATCTATTTATTGAGGTGCATTAGGATATTGTAGTGATGGAAGAAAGTCCTTGGATGTGAAGAGCCCACCACAAGGCCCCCAACGGATGCACTTGAGTTCACAAACCCCAAGCCAATCACTTAATTTTTCATTATAATTTGGGAAAATTCTTAAAAAGATAAGGAAAATAGAAAAAAGATCATTCCGAGTAATGAAATTGAAAAATACTAAATAAGTCTTTTTATACTTTTTTTCCGTAATTATGAAAATGTCATTGGATTTTTAATAATACGAGTATCGTAATTTACAACACGAGTATCTAAATTAACAACATCAGAAACATTTAAGTACTAAGTATTTATATTATGAGTTGTTTGTGCTGATGTTATTAATTGATATACTCTTATTATGAATTATGATATTCGTATTGTTAAAAATTCAGTGGCATTTTTGTAATTACGCAAAAAAAGTGCAAAAAAACTAATTTGAAATTTTCTGATTTCGTTGCTCTGAATTGTCTTTTTCCTATTTCCCTTACTTTTTTTTTAAAATTTTCCCTTATAATTAATCACGACCCAACTACATCATTATAATTTTAAACAGACACATTCATTCATATGTCATACGTAGATTAAAAACACAGTCAACATCAGTACTAGCTTGTAGTGGGTAACAACATTCCAAAATGCTCCCTCCTATTTTAAATATAAAATAAAATTGACTTTTATGAAAATACTAATTAAAGAAGCTACTTAAATTATTTTCATATATATATATATATATTATTTTTTAAAATTATTTTTCTTAACTTATATATTAATATATAATATAATGATACATAATAATATATTATTCAATACTTTATTTAGTTTTCTTAATATCTAAAAACAACCAATTTTGTTTATATTTGGTACTGACGAGTAAATTATTTCTGACAATTAACAAACCAAAACACAAACCAAACAAGCTCTTCTATATATAAAGAGTTCCAGTCCGTACAGCAACAAGCAAACCATCTATTGCTACAATTCTCATATGAGAAACAACCTCTCTCTCTCTCTCTCTCTCCCTCTCTCTCTCCCTCTCTCTCCCTCCCTCACACACACACACACAAGTTTTCCCCAAAGCCTCACTTATTTATTTATTTTAATTTATAGTAACCAACCAAGGTAAAGTGATTATCCGCGGAAGCTCCGAACCTGGCGTGGTGGCTCAGCCTCACTGTCGTGGAGCTTGACGAGAGTATAAACACCGGCGCCGGCCAGAGCTCCGAGGGTGGGGGCAATCATATATATCCATATGTGCTTGTAATTTCTTGCAGCCACGGCTGGACCCAATGTGCGAACCGGGTTCATGGAGGCGCCAGTTGCCAGCCTATATATATTGTACAAACAAACCAAATACCTAGGCCAACTAAATCACATTTTCCTTTAATTCCTATTTGTCTTAATCTTAATTAATGACTAAAACATTATAACAAAATTATGTGTTGTGTGTCAATTTAATCAACACATGAAAGAAAAGTACGTAGGTAGGAATTGAAGGTACTAACCCGGAAATGAGACTGTTGAGCAAAACTGTTGCCCCAACAGCAATCCCAGCCAATTCCCCAACCTGCCACCATCAAATCAAACACTTGAACTCATTAATTACGTACCTAATAATCTAATCAACCAAACAAAAGTATCTATGATCAATATTTATAATAGAAGGAAGAACGTACGGCACGAGTATCAGTAGCAACGGCTGTGACGACGAAGAGGAGAATGAAAGTGATTATGAACTCAAGCGCGAAAGCCTGGACGACGGTGGTAGTCTCTGAAGGAACGGTAACGCCACCGGACATGAACGGATGGAAGATGGCCTTGAGGGCGAAGGAGGCGCAGATGGAGCCGGAGACCTGAGCAGCGATGTAGGCGGGGACGTGGATCCACGGGAAGTGGCGGAAGGCGGCGAAGGCGATGCTGACGGAAGGGTTGAGGTGAGCTCCGGAAATGTGGCCGGTGGAAAAGATCACGATCATCACGCCTAAGCCGGAACAAGCTGCGTTGCCCAGCAGGCTCTCTGCGCCGTTGGATTTCTGGTCGACGATGGGTCCCGCCGATGCCACGAACATTAGTAAGAAGGTGCCCACGAACTCTGCTCCGATCTGTTACTTTCCCATGCATTTCACTTTACAATATTAGTTATTTATTTATTTTTAGGCGGTGATCGTATAATGCAAGTAACTAACAATGATTTGGTATTATGGAGGCGAGGGAAAGAGAATTAAGGATTTTGCTTCCCTTCTTTTATTTAGATAATAAAAATTTTAAGGCGGAGAAAAAAAAAATTTTAAGATTTTTTCTTCCTTCTCTCTTAACTCTTCCCTTCAAAATTAAGAGAATTTAGAGGAAAAATATTCTATTTTGGTTTTTATATTCTATTTTGGTTTTTATTAATTATCATGTACATGATTTTTACTCTTTTTTAATATATTTAGATTGTCTCTCTTTTATATTTGTATTATATATTGTTAGTATCATACTTTGTTGTATTTTTTTACAGCTTTATACATAGTTTTAATAAGAAAAATAAGTTAATACACACATTTTAAAAGTTACAGGCAAAATTTTTTATTACATAACAAAGATTAGTTCTTCTTTATTGATTAATATCTATTTTATTTTTTATTGATTATATTCTTGTGTTATTGATTTTTTTTTTTTTACATTATTAAAATCCATCTCATCTCTTCCCTTTTTATATATTCAAATAAAGTAAAACAAAATACTTTTCAAACCCTCCCTTCCCCTCCTCTTTATTAAAATGACTCCCCCTCCATTAAGACAAACATACCCAATATTTTAAGTCCTTATTGTAAGTAATTTTATAAGTGTTTTTTGAGCTTGAGGGTATATTCTAACTAGCTATAGTAATTAAGCAACGTGACCTAATTTATCTAAATTGTTTTATTACAAAAAGAAAATAATATTATCCCTAAGAACTAAACTCCGACATTAGATGCTTGATAATTAATATGCTCTCACTTTTGTCCTCTTCCTAACAAGCTAAGAGAGTGGGTAAAATGGTCACATCATCATACATAAAGCCTATTTGTTCTATCGTAGGCAAGATAAATTATAACACTATTTAAAATGTCTTATTGGTCAAACATCTTGTCTGTCTAATAAGGCTATAATTGGTGTATTTTTATAGAAAAATGACACTTAAATACCACTTAAATTTTTAAAACTCAAAAAAATTTGTTAGCATTTTTAAAAGACACCAATTATGAGTAATCACATTACTCAACTTGCAAAATTTACAAACTAGCATGTTCTCTCTCTTCTGTCACTATTTGTCAATATCAGTGTCAGCGTCAGTGTCAGATAAATAGTGTTATCACGTGGGGAGAAAAACAGAGATAAAAAAATTGTAACGAAAATCATGTTACTATTCACATCCAAATTTTAAAAACTCAGATTCCTCCATTGAATTTTTGAAATTCTAACAAACCTTTTGAGGTTTTAAAAATTCAAGTGGTATTTAAATAAAATTTTCTCTATTTTTATCTACCCCAGACAAGAGATAAATAAAATGCCTTTCTTTTATTGATACACGATAAAATCCAGTGCATTGAAGGGTGCCATACAATTACCTAAGCAGTAAATTAATAAATAGTGTTGAAAACGCCGGAACATATTATAATTTACCCTGTAAACTAATATTTCGTCTGATCATAAATATAAAATTTTGTTATAGACACATAATAAGATTTTATATTTAAGACGGAAAAAGTATTATGCTACTTATACTTTAAAACCGAAGGTAATAATAAAAATTGGAGATTCAGAGTGAGGTCATGACTATTGGCTTCGGATAATAACGAGGATAATAATTATGTATTTTACTAGAAGAATTCCTCACGTAATATCAAAATCGTGACAATGCAATATTATTTATTTTCTCTCGTCTTGTTTTTTTTTTTTTTTTGTGATGAGGGGTTGAGGACGATATATTTGTTGAAGTTGAATTTGAAAACATGAAAAAATGGGAGATCACATTTGAAAATAAAATATAGATCTTTCAATTTTATAAAAAAAAAAAGATATTATGAATTCAAATTATTTGCAAAGCTGGCAAAGACTTATTTTTTACCGTATCCGGGAAGAAAATATCCTTATGATAAAAAAGTTTTAAATTATGGGTAATTTTTTAATATCATTATGGGTAACAGTTTTAGATATAACTTTTTGAAAAAAAGATTCTTTTACATCTTATATTTTTGGCTCCACTATAACTCAATTTTGAAACTTTAACATTTTACAATTCACTCTTTGTATTTTTTAGTATTTAAAATTTTATTTCATAAGCTTCATGAAAATAGGAAAATATTTTTATTTTCTAAAAATATATGAACTAGTATTTTAATTAAATGGTTAAAATATGAGGACTGGATGGTATTGAGACAAAGTTTAGTGACTTAGTTAAACATAGTCAAAATTATAGAAACCATGCAAAAGTATAATTTGGATTGACTTTTCTTTTTCACCTCAAGTTTTAGATATAACTTTGGGAAACTGCAGGTTATGACTTTCTGATGATATGCTTGGAACATAAAACTGACAAAAAGTTTTAGATGTAACTTTATTTTTGGGGGACAGATACCAAATTCATCGATTTAAGGAAAACAGTGTCATAGAATATTGGTAAAAATTGTATTTAAATTACAAAATTGTCAATCTTAATTAATTTATTGTTTAAATCCAGTATCACATAAAACTAAATGATAATAAAAAAAGCATTTTAATTGTCCTTTTTTTTTGCCATAGCTGTGTAATTATTTTCAATGTGAATAATTGTTGTGGATACAGTCCATACATTTTGTAGTCACACACTATAATCCAGTTATCTATTTGGATCAGAGTGTTATGGAAGAACTTTCTCTTATTTAATCTATATTCAGAAAACAATTACAAGAACAATAATAATAATGCCAAATAAAACCGTGTACTGCTATATTTTGTTAGTACCTAATCACTAACAACTAAAATCTATTTGGGTGTGCTAAATTGCCAACATTAACATAAGACCATATATATGAGAATCAAGAGTAACTAAAAAATAAATTAGCAAAATACTCTAATCACTTTTTCGTTTTACTTTAATTATCAGACATCTCTTCTATTTAAAAAAATTCATTCCAATCTACTCGTTAAGTGATATTTTAGAAATATGAACAAATGTAATGAAAATTTTGAATTTAAATTATAATATATTAAGGGAACAATCTCAAATATCATATCATTTTTTAATTTTAAAATTTAATTTAACACACACACACACACATTATTGCAAAATAGTTTAGGCAGTGTTTGTATTTAAAAGAATACATCATAATTGAGTAAAGTTTTAAGAGATAAAAAAGATTAAAATTTTGAATTTATTGAAAAAAGTTATAATTGTAGAGTTAATTAACTTTGTAATACGATAATCAATTTAACGGTGTGACAAAAAGTTTGAAAATGTGTATTGATTTTTTTTATTTTGGATAAAGATATATGATTATATGTTATGATTTAGGTGAATGAAAGTTGAATCTCAAAGGTTAATTAAAACTGAAAGGGAGATTTATACCATATATATTTTGATTTTAAGAGAGATCCAAATATGCTTTTAAAATAAAAGGGATGTCTATGTAATTTAAAGCAAATAGAGAGGAGGTTAATATATTTTACTCAAAATAATAACAGTATTAATATATAAATTATAAATGAATTTATAACAAGCCATTTCATCAATATATTGATCCATGCACAAACTATATAAAATACACGAGCTGAATGGGCATAAAAATACCAAAATCAAGATTTTTAAGTGTGTGTAATGAAAGTTATTGGTGGTAACAATTTGCTGAAAAAGATTTTATATATATATATATATATAAATTAATCAGAAACGAAATTGAGGAGAAAGAAATGGGAGGAACATACCTTGCGCCTGAGGGACACGTCAGGGGTGGGGACAGAGAGATCAGTGAAACAGGTGTGGCCCTTCGTTGGCAAACACTTGCACCTCCGCATGGAGTTCCTCTCGTACGAAAGAGAGTCCACATGCAGCGACGTGAACAGCGGCGCCGGAGTCCCAGGAGTCGCCGGTGTTGATGGTGCTGCCGTCGGCGTCCCCGTCTCTGATCCCGCCATTCTTCTTTCTCTCTATATATAAAACGGTAGCTAGATGCAGATAGCCAAAAGGAAAAAAAAAAAAAGGATACAGTTAAATAATTGGAAGGTTTTTGTGAATGTGTTTTCTAAGGAATGATAGTTGGGAGAGAAGGGACCCAGATTTACAAGCTTATGACGAGAGATAGTACCTAACTACGAAATTGTAGAAGCTGATAAAAAAACAAACGAAACTTTTTTGTTTTCTCTTGGTGTTGAGTGGGGCTTGAATTAAAGAGAAGGAAAGTGGAATTGCATAATTTGTAGGCTCTTATAAAAGTATGTCTAAGGTATAATAGAAAGAATCCAGAGCTATTATGAGCTTATAGATAGATGGAACTCAAGTTATATAAGAGATACACACAAAGAAGAAGCTAATAATTAAACATGAAGGTGCGTGAGACTTGTAGATGTATGGCCAGAACCTAACCTCCTTTAAATTCTCCTCTTTGTATGGTTCTAAAAATCTCTTCAAAATCTGTGTCAGTGGAGTGCCTTCCCCTATTTCTCAATAGTTTTCTTTTTTGACAGTTGCCCCTTTTATAATGTTGCTATTGAATCTCAAGTCTGATTAAAAGAAGGGGGTAAAATCGTCTTAGGCTAGGGCTTGTTTGGATTGGTTTTTTAAAGTAATTTCAAAAGCTTCTCAAATGCCAGTATGAAGACCCAAAAACTAATTTCAGCCTTATAAATTACTCTCTTTAGTGATTATTATAATGCATAAACTAATAAATATTCTTGGTCCTTCTTTATAAGTCACTTGCTAGTTTTTAATGATTATTAAATATTTTTTCATGTATGCTTATATCTAATAACGTCAGACAGTGGAAGATATTAATAATTACTTTGCTATTATTGGAGTTCAGTAGTGCACTCCTCTGGTCTTAATTATTTATTGGGCAATATTGTCATTCGGTGTTTGGCTCATGGTTTGGGTTTGTGGTTACCTCTCTTAATATAAGTGTCTCCTCTAAGATTTAAATTGGAGACATAAAAGGATCTAATGGTGCCTTACACCACTAGACTAGAGTCGGGAATTCGGGCTGAGTCCATTGGGCTGGCCCTTTTAAGCCCGGACCGTGACGGGCTCAGGTTTGTAATTTAATGCCTGAAAATAAAGTCGGGTCTAAACGTGCTAGCCCTATAGGGCTGTAGGCCGGCCCGTTTAGGCCCATTTATATATTTTTAAAAAAAAATTGATATAACAAAGTAGTAATGATTATGGGAATTAAGAGAATGAAAATGATAATGTTATTTATATTGTTTAGTATTTAGTTTATAGTTTATGTCTTTATCTACTTATTTATTTGATTGTAAACATTAGTTTTTAGACTCCATGTATGTTGTTTTTATTTTGGTAAACATACACAATTTTTAATGTTTTAATTTAGTTTTGTTAAATAAAAAGAACAATTTTTTAATTGTATTTGAGGAGAGAGAAAAGAAAAACTAATACCACAAAATGAAAAATGAGAATGTTGAATCTCTATCTCTTGAAGACATACATGGAGAAAAAAATAATAATGTTATTCATATTGTTTAGTATTTAGTTTATAGTGTGTGTGACTTTATTTAGTTATTTATTTGATTGTAGTTTGTAAACATTAGTTTTTTGACTTAGTATTTGTATTTTTGTTAAAAATAAATAATGTTTGATGTTTTAACTTCATTTTAATAATATTTATCTTTAAAATTAGGTATTTTAGTGCTTAAATAAATAAGAAACAAAAATATAACAAACGAGCTTGAAGCCCATAGGGTTAGCCCATGAGTTAGCCTGTGACCCATAATGAGATGGGTTGGGCCTCAAAAATGTGCTCATTGTTCAGATTCGGAAATGATGTTGAAAGTGATTATGGTCTTGTGAACAAAATGATATTGTTATTTATATTATTTAGACTTTAGCATTTAGTTTATGGGTTATAATTTGACTTTCTTTGTTTAGCTATTAGATTGTAAACATTAATTTTTGACTTTTTATACTTTATATTTATGTTTGCTTGGTGTTTTAATTTAGTTTTGATAATGTTTATATTTTAAATTAAGTATTTTAGACTTCAAATGCATGAAAATAAGAAGAAAAAAATCAAACGGGGCTCAAAGCCCGCAGGGCGGCCCGAGTGTAATATCCCAAATTTTGAGAAGCGTATTAAATTATAATAAAATCATAATTTTATGATTTTATGTGTGATTTAAGGAAAATAAGTAGAGACTTATTTGATTTTAAATATGAAAATTATTAAGGGGATATTGGCTGCCACAAATTGTAAAGCAATTGGGTTCTTGATTTAATAAATCATACAGCCATATATATATATATGTATGTATATATCCATTTACCATTCCACTCACTTCGGCCAACTAATTCATTTTATTTCCAGCCATTTGTTTATATTGTTCCACGGAGGTGAATGAAGAGAATGCTTTCATTAGGTCAAAATAATGATGACCAACCAATCACATGTATTTCACGCATAAGAGAAAGAAAGAAAAGTCAAATGCCACATCTCTTTATTCCCATTCCTTCGGTCAAATGGAGAAGAGAGAGAACTTCAAATCCATTTACCCATTTCATTTCCATTTCCCACTCCACTCCCAAAATCATTTCCTCTGGTCAGAGAAAGAGTGAGAGCGGAGAGATTCAGAGTGTTCGGTGCTGCTGGAGAAGAGGACTTTAACCAATTTCAATTAATTTCTTCAGTGAGCTAGAGGAGTGTGAGGTCGAGAGAAGAGAGTGAGTGCTTTGATTCTGCCGTGGTTGTTGGAACTTGCGAGATCGAAGGAAGAGGAGCTGCGGTTTTTCTGTTGAGGAAACCGAGAAGCAAAGAGGGGAGTGATTACTTCGGTCTGCAGCTGGAAGGTGAGGAACCGAAGGAGTTTGAAGCTCCAATTCTTTTGCGGGGCCGAAGAAGAGAAGAGAGTGAAATAGCTGCTGGAGAG
>JBAGKO010169251.1:0-18585 GCA_037177275.1 Acacia concinna | reverse complement strand
GACATAAACAGGGAGTCATACCTCTCATGCATACAGGCTAACACAACCAGAACACAACATACAAGCTTACAACAAACATCATACAACACAAAGTAATACAGGTTAAGGGTAGAGATTCTTGATATCGTATACTCCTTACACAGTGTATGGACTCTGTCTTACTATTTTTGATGCTGTTGGATTACTAGTATGCCCTCTGTAACTCCTATACAGACCACAATACAAGGCATTACTGTCTATCTCTAACAGTATACAACTGCCCTTCCCTCTCTGTACCCCTAGGGTCCTGGTTCCCTACTACCGGGACCGTTTCCTTCCCCTACTTGTACCCCTCGGTAGAACACGCTATACACCCAACCAAGCCTAGGTTCCACCTGCTAGCCCATCCCCACTATCCAGACTGGGACAATTGGGCAGCATCTACCCTTAGATGTGCCCGAAAACTAGACCCGTCAATTGGGCAGCATGTCCCCTTTAGAATGCTTACCTTAATTTGTGATAGTCAGATAGCACTTCCCCCTATGAAACGCTACTTTGGTCCAGGACCGTCGAACAACATTTCCTCCTAGGAAATGCCACTTTGGTCTGAGACAATTAGACAACACTTTCCCTTAGGAAATGTTATATTGGTTCTGAAAAATTGGGCAGCACTTCCCCTTGTGAAGGCTCGTTTTGGCCAGAATAATGGGCAAAACCTCCCCTTAGGTTCATTATCCAAGCCATCCCAATTGGACAAAATCTCTCCTTAAAATTACTCTAAAACTGCTAAAAATAAAGGAATTCAAAAGAGGAAGAAGATCAAACTTTATTATATCGAAGACCAAGTTGAGACCACTTTAACTGCTCCTAGATTGCTCGGCTTTTTTAGTAGGGTGAGGGTGTAGTAAGAGAGAGGGGAATGGCGTGAATGAGAAAAGAGGAGGGGGTATTTATACTTTTTTTAGAAGGGCCAAAGTGCAAATATTTATTGGGTCTTTATGTGTAATTTTCCCAAACTTTTTTTGCGGTTCAATCTAGGCTTGACATATGGCATATTCTAGAAGCTCTTGGCTTGGGAACCAAGCACCCTTGGGCGGCAACCTTTAGTGGGTCCCATGTGGCCCCACTGAATTTTCTTATATTTACCAAAATTACCTCTTTTAGCCCAAAATTCAGAAATTTATGTGCTTGTCCAAAAATTTTCAAAATTTACCATAAATTATAAAAAATTCCCAAAATGCTACTATAAAAATTTCATAATTTTTGGGTGTCTAGAACTCCTAAAAATAATTTTTCTTCAAAAAATCCATTTTACCAGCGATTTCCCACTTTCAGCAATTTTTGTTAATATTTCTGGATTTTCTTCTGACTTCCAAAAAATGTCATAAATTTTTAAAATAATGTACTAATTTTTCATAATCTCATTCCAAAACATTGAGGTCCTT
Organism: Acacia concinna; assembly: GCA_037177275.1. Taxonomy (NCBI): domain Eukaryota; kingdom Viridiplantae; phylum Streptophyta; class Magnoliopsida; order Fabales; family Fabaceae; genus Acacia; species Acacia concinna. The sequence continues at coordinate 17,161 of JBAGKO010169251.1, read as the reverse complement.
AAATATTTGATAATATTAGTTTTTGGCTAAAAATCTAGTCCGGCCAAAATTATGAAAATATTTAAAAATTCACTAAAAATTCCTTGGACCTCCAAAAATCATTCTAACTACTTTGTAATGCTCTGGACACCTTGTAGCATTTACTAGGATTTTATGGGAATTTTTTGGGCTCTTAGATCTATTTGCATTTTATTCTGAAACTTTATGAAATTTTTCCTCTTTGCATAGTAGTCTTTTTGCAGATTTTACTTCAATTATTGTGAGATCTCTCAGTCCTCTACAGATTAAAGGCCCCAATTCATTTGAACACCTTATCTAGACCTTAAAAAATATCAAAATGTTACAACCCTCGTATATGTATCCAATAGGGAACGAACGTCGAATGGGCCAAAAAACAAACATTAAAACCCTTTTCTGTAGTAGTGAGTGTAGGTACAAAACTTATTTGCAATGTGATGGATGAAAGTAGAATTGCGATGGAGGTGAAGGAGGATGGTCCCAGACTGTGCCCATCTCTTTATGTTACAGAGACATCTCTTTACATACATATGGGGTGAATGAATTCCTTTTTGACCATCGCTCTTGTCTAAATCCTCAACTCAACTGGACTTGGTTTCCCTATGGAGAGCTACAAAATATGGACGGTCCATATTTATTTTTTTTAGGAGGGAATTTTTACATGGAAAAAATCTTCTTCTTTTTTTGAAAAAATGTTAGTTAAGAAATTATCTTTATTTTAGATTATCTACGAAGTAAAATAGTGTTTTTGAAAAAATAAAAAGTAAAAAAAATTAAATATGGACCATCCAAATTCAGCTCTCCTTGAGCAGGGAAACAAGTCCCAACTCAACTCCCTCTTATTTTTTTGCTTTCGCAAGGTATCCCCTAACTCGACAGGCCAAGGACTAATCACCAACTAAATTCCCCTACAATATAATACTCCCTCATATCATAATTATAAAAATCAGTTGACTTTTTTTTAGAGAATCCTAAGAAAACGAATTACATTATTTTATCAATATTATATATTGTGTTTTATTATATTATATATTAGTTCATAAGTCAAACAACACAATTTGAAGAAAAATGATAAATTTTAATGTTTTAAAGTAATGCAATTAGTTTTCTTATAATTCTAAAAAAAAAGTCAAGTGACTTTTATACATGGTCATCACATCATCAATATAAACAAGTATGTATACGACTGACTTATCATCTCAAATATTTTACAAATACATAAGGCGCGCATCATTAAGAGAAAGGGATTTAATCATATGGTTCGTGATCTCAACTACTGGAAATAGCACTTTGAAACTAATTAAGGTGGGGCAAATGAATCAGTGGGAATTGAATGGAGTAGGAAGAGGTATCAAGCTTATAAAGATATTCCATGGGATGACAACTTTCTCTGTAGGTGGTTCCCATTGCATAAATGACGAATCTATTCTGGATACATCACCTCCATTATTTTGTCAAAAGAAGGTCCTCCTCAAAGTTTCTCTAAGTCAACCCCTAAAGCATGTTCTGAAAGAGAGAGAGAGAGAGAGAGAGAGAGAGAGAGGAGCAAACTTTAACTTCTTCAAGCTTTGACACAAAAATAGATGCCCTCCCACCCTACACCCCAATACCAATACGATAAGTGAATACCTTATGACCTCCACTCCCACGCATCCCCTGTTGGAAGGGAATAGCGGAGGTTAAAATCTCCCCATCACTTGTAAAAGTATGTGAGAAAACAAATAGGAAAAAAATATGTGGCAAAAATTAAACAGAACAAGAGAAACTAAAATTATTGACATATATAGACAACTCCTCAACTCTAGGGAGGTAAACCCCTCAACTCTAAAGTAAAAAACACGGGTCATCCATATCAATGAAAAATGAGCCACTATAATAAAAAAAACAAATGGCACAAGAGAGTATAAACAACATGTATAAATACATGCAAATAACTAAAGCTACAATCTTACAATAGAGAACAAAACAATTAACTTACAATACGAGAAAAAAGTTTCTGACTATAAACACCTTTTCTTTCACACGAGGTCTCCAAACAATGATTCCACCGTCCAAAATGATGAACCATATGTTTGGAACTGGCTGGCCGGCCAAATTTCAGCCCGATCTAATGGTGAACAACTGCATGCACAAACTCTTATTTATACCAATATTAATTTGTGAAGCTCCGTTTCTTTTATATGGCTGCAACATTAGACTTCTTCATCAACCAATCCAATCTATCTTGACCTTAGCCTATCCGGCCTTGGCAGGGTCTCTCTACCCAAAAACCTCATATGTCGTCTCTCTCCACTTAAATAAGTGAATGACAGCCCCAAATTAACAAACTTTAAGAGAAAAATCATTGCTACAAAGCACAATCAAGAAAGTTTTTTTTTTCATTCTCTCACTGTTTTGCTTTTTTATTTATTTTTCCTTTCCTTTTCTTTTCATAAAATAAGAAATACATTAAATTGAAGAATTCAAACATGAGCTTTTCTCCACATAGGAAGGGAGTCCAAATCCCAACACCACCCACCACACAAAAAAAAAAAAAAAACCTCCCTGATTAACCTTCATTATAATTAATATTCATCTATCCATCAACGCTAAGAAACTATACTTTCAACTTTGATTCTCCAACTTGCTCTCTCCTGTTTCCTTTTCCCCGGACGCGTGCATTTAGGATTCTGCTGATCCGAAGCAGTTGGGAGTTCCAGTACGTAGCTCATGCTACTAGTCAACGATATATACAACTACATGAGATCTCAAAAGGCACTGGCAAATCCTTGGTCATCATACTTTAACATGAATAGGCACTAAAATTGAGAATCTCAGAAGAACATATATATAAACTTGTTAAAAGGTTTTAACTTTACGTACGTTTGAACGCTTCTCCAGGTCAAAGGCCATCACGACAGGAATAAAGGTTAATTATCAATGATTATATCACATGATGCTTTCAGTGATGAGGCGTATATGTATAATTCTGATGCCGCTATCCCCATGCGTGTGAGAAGGCATGGTTTTCAACTTTTCTCGGTCAAATTCTCGCGTGGGACGACATAGGAAGAGAATGTGCGAGACAAATCAAGTCACCACGATTCTTGATGCGGTTAAGTTACTATCCTGTATTAACAGGAGTTTGCTCGAGCCTAGCTATATCACACAGACAAAGGCAGCAACCATGAAATGCAAGGGAAAGCCACGTGGGGCAGCAGAAGTCAGAGAAAACAGCGAGAAGATATTCTGATGGAAAGAATGGACCCCATGATGTGGAATATGGATCATGACGAATGTTCAAAGCCAGCTACTAATAATACGAGCCCAACTATCTATGAGGTAAAAAAGGAAGGGAAAAGGTATTATAGAAAAAGGGGTAGAGAAGAACAAAAGGACAAAGGCAGAATGCGGTATAATGCCTAGACGAATCGTTGGTATATGCAACTTGGAGCGATTTTGCCATCTCCTTCTTCTTATAAATACCACTCAAGTCTCTTCCTTAACCTCAGGTCATCCCTTTCGGATATACATTTCTACGCGTTTCTTGAGTAATATAGATTTCATTGCCAACAAACAAACATGGACAGCAGAATCGAGTACCCAGAAACTCACAGGTTCGTTCTGATCCCATCCCCTCTGATGCAGAAACGCACTTGCACACGCTGCACAATACATGCACTAATTAAGTGCAGTATCAAAGCACTGACGAAGTATTGATTGTGACAGGAACAAGTGTGCAGCGTGCTTCAGGCAGTTCAACAAGTTGGAGCACTTGGTGGAGCACATGAGAATCTCATATCATTCTGTTCACGAACCCACCTGTGGCATTTGCGGGAAACACTGCAGATCATTTGAGTCTCTAAGGGAACATCTTATAGGTAATCTTCTTCAACTGTCTATTTCTCTACCAAGAGACTATTCTCTCTTCAAGAAAGTATAGGTTGTGAGATTAAATATGGGCTATTCCAGGTCCATTACCAAAGCAGGAGTGTAGAGATATTTTTGCCAACCGAGGATGCAGGTTTTGCTTGAAGGTCCTTGACAGCCCTTACGCTCGAAGGATCCACCAAGAAAGATGCCAACTCCCTGCAAATACGGTACCAATCCCTCACTCAGCAACTGCTCAACTTGCAATATTTTATATTCTTCCTCGGTGTTAACTTTTTTGTGCAAAATTTTACCCTTTTAATTTGTAGGGAATAATTGGACGTTTTGCCAACCTGGGGATTCGTGATAATTTGAGTACTGGAAATGGGCCGCAAGTAGTTGCACTTGCTTGCAAAATGGTGGGAGGTGGCAGTGATGGTTCACTTGATCTCTGTGCAAGAGTCTGCATAATAGATGAACAAGAAAACATCATATTCCATTCTTACGTGAAACCTCCGATTCCTGTCACCAACTACAGGTTCGACACACCTAGGATTCAAAGCTTTATAAGATTTGAAATTTCCAATCATATGTATTTACAGAAGCGGATGCTCTCTAAAACTGTGACAGGTATGAGACAACAGGTATTCGACCAGAATACTTGAGGGATGCAATGACGACGAGGCAGGTGCAGAGGAAGATTCAAGACTTCCTGTGCAATGGAGAACCAATGTGGAAGATTCGACCCAAGTGCGGGAGAGCCAGGATTCTTGTAGGTCATGGGTTAGATCATGATCTGGAGTCTCTGCAGGTGGAATATCGGGCAGAAATGATCAGGTGAATTCCTTACAGGACTGTTAACTAAATAATATTGACTAAATTACAAATCCAAATTGACCAGATGTTTAATATCAACAACAGGGACACTGAGAAATACCCTCCATTGATGAAGACGAGCAAGCTGAGCAACTCACTCAAGTACTTGACACAAGCATATCTTGGGCAAGTATCTTTAAACTTTTTGATATAATGACCCCTTTGCTTGATGAAGATATCAATGGATGAGATAATAATGGAGGTTGGGTTGAAATATATGCAGGTATGAGATCCAGACGGGGATACAGGACCCATATGAGGATTGTGTGGCAACGATGAGGCTGTACCTGAGGATGAGGTCCCAAGCACACAGGAGAGAGGATTACCCATTGGCTTCAGATCCTCAGAATAAGAACAACCTTGCGTCGTGGAGGCAAAGAGAGCTGGAGAGAATGAGCCCTGATCAGATGCTTGCTATCTCCAGGTCTGACTATTACTGCTGGTGCCTCGACTCCATCTAGTTCTGCATCCACTGGACCCGCCACACGCGCCAGACAACGTTAACATCCCCATCTATACTATTAATTACATTCTATTTCTATTATTAGGCATGGAATAAAACAAATTAAAATGGAAAAAAAAAAAGCATAGTCAATTAATGGACATCAAAAAGTTTTAGTTAGTTATTATCTTCAGATATATCACAGGACGGCTTGTGATTTTATGGAGCAGTTTGCGCTGCACTGATATTAAAAACATCCAATACTAGGTTTCAATTTTCATAAGAAATAATTATTACGTCTGAAAGAGTAGTACGATGTATGGCATATATATGTAAGACAGATGATATGATGAATATATAGACAATAAATAATAACAATATGATTTGATTATTTAATTATGCGTTCTCTGTTTCTTAATTGTATTACATGTAGAATCGGATGACGGCTGCCCAATTAATGATTAGTGAGATATATACATAAAAACTATATATATACGTTAATGATGTCCATTTTACTTCGGAAGTAACCAACAGAAATGTTGGCTATTCGAAAGTTTTTAAAAGAACAATTTTGTTCTAAAAGTAGTTAAAGTGAATTACTTTTGCCTTAGCCATTACTCAAAGTTAACTTTACCCAACGGCCCAGACAAAAGTGGTCTATTTTGGTTACTTTCGAGGGAAAATTGTTTGTAAAATATCTGTAAAAGGAATACCGGTCAATTTGTTGATTGGGGTGCCTTCTTCACTACTATATGTTAGTTGCTCTGGAAGCGTAGAAATACGCGGATTTTTTGAGGTAAACTCATAACTAATAAGAGTATAAAGCACCAAGCTCATTTAGTCCTTAAGGATATCAGGAAGGCACAGAGAAACCTAAAGGAAGTAAATATCAATAGGCATCTGGTTGTAGATCAATTAAGTTGTTGGAGTCTACCTCCAAAGCATTAGACTAAAATAAATGTTGGTGGTTCTTTTGTGGCACCTAACAAAATTGGATGTGGAGGACTTTTCAGAAATGACTCTGGCAAGTATATTGGGGGCTTTATGTTTAATTATAATCGAGAAGATAGCTTAACTACAGAATTGAGGGCATGCATATTAGGACTAAAGCTGGAATGGGACCAAGGTCTTAGGCGAGTTATTCTTGAATCTGATGCTTTAGAAGTGATACAACTGATACAGCAAAAAGAAGACACCATTCATCCTAAATTTACACTCATTACTAAAGTTAGAGCACTTTTGGATAGTGATTGGGAAGTTGAAGTTTGTCAAGTTCCTCGTCATGCGAACAAAGCTGCTGACCTGTTGGCAAAACAAGCTTTATCTGCTTGAAATGGACTGCACTTATTGACTACTCCACTCGTCGAGTTAGTTTCTATAATGGAGGAAGATTTGGGCTCTAGCCGTATGTTATGCTAGAATAGCTTAGGATGCTTGTTATTATCAACAAAAAAAAAACCACAGTATCTTAGTGTGTGTTTAGTTTCCCTTTTCAATCTTATGTTTTGGAACTTTTGTGATAATTACATAGGAAAAAAAAGGGAAATTTACAATAAAGTCCCAAATAAGAAACTTTACGTCAAATAGGTCTCGTGAAATCGCGTATTTACAGTCAGAACCCAGGCTTCAGGAATTTATTACTACCAAGTCCTAATTAACAACCTTGGAGTTGTTAATAGCGCTACTGGGGTTGTAAATTACAACATCCTGAGGTTGTCATTAACAACCCCAGCAGCGCAATTAACAACTTTGGGATCTGATTGTAAATACGTAATTTTACAGGACTTATTTGACTAAAGTCCCTTATTGGGGACCTCATTGTAAATTTCCAAAAAAAAAAAACAAGGACAAGGAGAGAGAAAAAGGAGGAAGAAGGAGAGAGAAAATGCTAAAAAAATAGATTTTTCAAAACTTAGGTTTTGGATCCGAAACCACAGTTTGTGATTCAAAGGGAAGTAGCCAAACACTAATTATCTCAAACCATGGTTTAAGGGTTCAAAATTTAAGTTTTGAAAAATATATTTTTTAGCGTTTTCACTCTCCTCTATCCTCCTTCTTCATTTTTCTCTCTTTTTCTCTTTTTTTTTTTTCTCAATTGTCACAAAAGTTGATGTCTTTTTTAATCATTTAACTATAGAAAAACTATTTTGGTATTATTTATTCAAATACTATCATCTCGTCAAAATAAATTTTTTTACATAAATTATTCTCTAAAATAGCTTTTATTATGTTTTTTTCCTCCGCAAACTATTATAAAAGCCTATTTCAAACCCAAACAATTTAGGTTTTCTCTTGGCAAAAGGGTTCGACCTGTTTCTTCATCCGTCCGATCTTATCCATCTCAACAGAATCGGAACCGTCGATTTTCGTCGTTCTTCCCACGCTAAGGTCCCTCCCACCCCCCATTAACCCCCCCACTCACCCCATGTTTAAACTCTAATCGGCGGAGTGAATTTGCAGAAACAACCATCAGCGAGCGAGCTGAGCTGAGCTGAGCTCCCTTCATACCGAAAGTCGGCGTTGCTTTGTCCTAGGTTTCGAGGTTTTTCAACGTCGAGGAGAGTAGATGGCTGGCGTCAGTAACGAGGAGGACAAGAAGCCCACCGATCAGGCTGCACATATCAACCTCAAGGTCAAGGGACAGGTTTGTGCTTGATCCGTTTTATCTGAGTTCCATTTTTCCTTTTTCCCCTTGAATGCGAGCTGAGGCTTTTGGAGGCAATAGTTGAATCTAGGGTTTTGCTACTAGTTTAGTCATCCCTACTTACTATTTGGAACCGTTAATCGATGAGTGGGTTTTGAGTTAGTATAATGGCTGGTAAGGTTACGTTTACTGGTTTGGAACTTGGAAGATTTTGGTATGCAGTTTGCTTTGCTGGATATAATCTGCGTAGGAATTCTGTCTGTGTTTTGTTTCGAATTTTGTGCGACCCAACGTGGATTGAGTGTTTTCCAGCATTTGTACCATATTCCGACTTACGTTTGTATGCCTGATAATTCACAAAGAGACAATGTTTTAACCGTTTGATCATAGTGGCTGTTCGCTTCTACTGTCAATTCCTGATGAGAATGAGTAAATGGGTAGAGTCTGCTTTCAATGAATTGAGGCAGAATTCTATTATCCGTTATTTCGGAATTAGGTGTACAATTTAACTGTTTGGCATTTGACTATGAGTTGTGAGCTTCCGGCTTTTCAGGGACGTTTTTACTTATGGAATAACATTACTATAAGTGATATATTTGTTAGTGATGTATTAGTAGTTTGTTTGGCATGCAGCTTCCAATTCATAAGGGTCTTATATAAAGGGACATTTTGGGCACGTTCTAGGAAATAGTCATGGTCTTTTGTACAATTACAATGTAGCATGAAAGTTAATAAAATGGGGTTTGTGAGGGGTAAAAATGCAAAGTATTGAGTGTCATTGTCTGATATCCAAGGGTTTGTTCGTAGATTTTTGGAGTTTGTTTTGACGGATGGTGCCTTTTCTTAATGATGATAAAGACAACATAATTCATACTACATGCCTTCTAGGTAAGTGCTTTTAGGATGTTATTTTTTTTTATCTTTGATTATCGCCTTCCCCGCATTTGTATGTTTGCCTTCTGGTAACAAGAAAGGTAAGAGCTAGCTTACAAGTGTAACCTTACGTTAAATAATAGTAGTTGGAAAAAATTGGAAATTAGAATTTTGGATGTTTACCTCAGCTTTAGAGGCATGTATATGTTGAACTGGATATTCTTTTTTGAAATATTATTTATGCTATTATTTTGTTATAATTGTTCATTATTAATGGACCGAAAAAGGGTAAGTCAAGCAAGCAAGAAAACTGCTACATGTAGTTTTTGAACCCTAAAGTTATTTAAGTAATTTGATTTTATACTTTAACGTAAATCTAGACTTTTGTTGGCATATTTGATCATATTATGGTCATTACTAAATGGTCATTAATCTGTGATGCTTATGTAGTGATGTTAATGTTGTTCATGATTATTATCGTTTATGGTGCGATAATTATTATGTTTGATCAGTTAATTTAATGTTCTTTGTAAAATAAATAAAATTTATCTATTTTACGATTATATAGTGTATGTATTTGCTCTTTTGTGTTTTGATTGACTTTAGTGGGGCTCACTCTTGGTTGTTCTTTTCAATGGTTATTTAGATGCTTATTTGCTCTTTCACATTTATTTATGTGATGCTCTTAAATAAGTTGGGAAGGGTAAATATTCAATATGTGAACTTGGTTTTCAAGGAAGAATCACTCGGGGGTTAAGCTAATTGATAATGATGTATATGTTTTGAATTTGAAGTGTAATTTTTCTCAGGAGTAGGGAAATGGCAGCGTTTGGAGCTAAGCTCAGCTCCAATTTAATCTTTGGTGTCATGGATAATCTGGTTTGTGGTATATGTAATTTGATCTCTGTTGTAGGAGCCCCATTGGTCAAATACCAACTACCCCACTGCAAGAGAGGAAGAAATGCTGCTGAGGAGTTGTATCAGGATGTGCAACTCTGTTGTTTATGGGCTACATTTTACCTTTTTCTTTGTCATTTTTTTCCCCTTGCTTTTTTAAAGGAATGTAAAAGAACATCATTATCTGTAAAAGACCAAAAGTGGCAGTCATAGGCAAATTGTGGACATTCTTGGTATTGCTATCTGTGTGATCGATTGATTTGGTTGAATGCATTTGTAATGTTTTAAAATTAGAGGTGGAAATAAGCATGAATTCTTGTGCCTTGGACTTTGATGTTGTAGGATGGGAATGAAGTCTTCTTCAGGATTAAGAGAAGCACCCAACTGAAAAAGCTTATGAATGCTTACTGTGACCGTCAATCAGTTGATTTTAATTCCATTGCTTTTCTATTTGATGGACGTCGCCTCCGAGCAGAGCAGACTCCGGATGAGGTCTGTGTGTGCATCCCTTTGTCTTCCCTTTTTCATGGAAACACTGTTCATATTTTAATAACTGTTTACCACATTATTGGGTTTTCTCAATACATTTTTTTTTTGTGTTGATTGCAGCTGGAAATGGAGGATGGGGACGAAATAGATGCCATGCTTCATCAAACAGGAGGTGCTGCTGTGAAATAGGAGTGGAGAGATCTCTCCGCTTCTTGCCTTATTTTTATGAATATAGACTTTAGTTTCACTTTTGACGTTGATGCCTAAGATGCATCTTCCATCAACCTACTGGTCTACGATACTGCTCTTGCTGCTTGAGTTTGTAGGGTTTATGCTTTCTTTGTCAATATAATTTCTGAGTGGTTTCTACTATCATACTGGTCAAAATATGATAACTTTTGGGATTTGCATAATTGAAGTAAGCAAGGTATGAAATGCTAGTTTATTGATGATTGGTGATTTAAGCTTTTGCCTGCTTTATTGATAAGGATATGATGAAGGGTATATCAGTTATGCTTAATCTTGCGTTGGAAACATCAGCATGCCCGAATTCAGTCTGTCACTCTTAACTGGTTCTGTTTGGTCGGGAATTTGAGTTGGATCAGTTATATGCTTATATCACTTCTAATCAACCATTTACCTGATGTGTTGGCTGGATGTTAAAATAAATGAATGGTAAGGTATGCTGTGTGTTTTAGTTTACTAGAGACATGGACATTTATATTTTTTCCTAGTATGATGAAAATAAAATACTTGAAATAGTGAACGAAGTGACTAGAAAAAATGTTCTAGAATTTGCCTCTTTTCAAGGGATGCGCCTTCATAACTTCTAGGGCTCCTTCGGTGAAAGGGTGTTGAAAAATTGTAGAAGTAGGATTAGATTTTAATATAGTTTTTACTTTTATTGTACGTCTACTCTTTATTCATAATCTTTTTCATTCGTCTCTTGCAATTTCCTCACACCAGATAACCCGCTAACTAAGAGTGTTTGGGAACAACTTAACACCCTCCAAAAACCCAGTGAAAATGGGAAATGCCTAATGGCCTTTTTTTCCCCCTGAATACAATGGCAAGCTGAAAGAGCTTGAGATCAAAAGCCTAACTAGTCAGTCTTGCATCCATGACGCTTTGCATCTGAACTAGACAAAAAGTCAGGAGGTGTAGTAACTAAGAACAATTCCTCACTACCATTATGTGCCCTTTTGGCCATGTGATTAGTACACATTAGTGCCTCTGCATGATGTACTTCTATGCCTTCTGATGAGAAAAGCATCATTCTAATCTCCATGACTAAATCCGATAAGGGATGAGAAGGCTCACAATCAATCAGTAGCATATTTAAAGTTGCTAAGGAATATGAAAATAATTTAACTTTTTGTTGTCCAATAGGTTTATAAATTTGGAGCCCTCCATGTATCACGTGCAATTCAGCCTCCACAATTGAGCACTTGCAGATTTTCTTGTCAAATCCCAGCACCTAAGCTCCTTTTGCTTCCCTAAGTAGTCCACCACTAGCTCCTTAACTCTTGTTAATCAATGAGCCGTCCACATCTAGTCACATAAACCCTTTTGGTAATAGTTCCCATTTGCTTTCCTCCCTGTTAGGTAGCTGCAATACTTTCATGTTTGTATCCACCTTGTGTAACGGTTTCCAAAAGGACATGGATGCCTTGATTTATAATAATATGGGGGTGAGCATATAAGTCATCAATGCTCATCTTGCATCTGTTCTTCCAGATTAGACAGCACATGAGGCCAAATAGATGATTCCATGGCCACCTCGCCACCTTACGTACTCCTCCACTATGTCATTCTACCGCAATCATACCTGCAAATCACAATTAAAAATAGAGATTAATATATGGGGTTCACCAAAGATTTCCACACAATGTTTGCATTCTCACAATCTCTCAACATATGAAGAAATATTTCCGTACAAGCACACTCAAAAGGACACACATGAAGAGGGTTTGAGGAGTATTTTGCTCTCAACTGATTAACTAGGACTCTCTCATGAATCACTTGCCACATGAAGTAATTTGCTCTTTCAGGTATAGGCCATTGCCAAACTTGCTGCCACAAGTTCGTATAGCACTGAGTTTGAGCCTTATAGATTGATCTGTAGGCTAACTTGATACTGAAATTGCCATCACTTGAAAGCCTCCAACAAAACACATAATCACCTACTTGATTTGGAGGTCTAGTTTTGTGAATCCTATCCAGAACCCAATCTGGCAAGAATTGTCTCCATTTGTCTCCATTTATCATGTTGGTATGCTTATAGGAGTTAAGAATTGAATCGGTAGCTACCGATTCTTTAGCATTCACCAAATGATGATTACGTACAACATATTATCCCAAAGGTTTCCCATGAGGCATTTGTGTGTCAACCCAAGCTTTTGTTGATATACCACTTCTCATTTTTCTTCCCACTCCTTCCAAAAAAATGATTCCAAATTGTAGTAATCCCTTTCCACATTGCATATTGATTTCTTTTTAAAATTACATTAGGATTTGGACCTTCCCCACACCCATATTTGGCCCTCAAACATTTCACCCACAACGCTTCAGGTTGGGTTAGGAGCCTCCAACAAAGCTTCATCATAAAAGCAAGGTTTTGGCTATGAATATCCTTCACTCCAAGGCCCCCGTCACTCTTCTCTTCCTTGATCATATCCCAAGAAATTAAATGCATTTTCCTAGTTTCTGGTCCTTGATTCCAAAAGAAGTTTCTACTTAATTTTTCTATTATTGAAAGAGTTCCTTTTGGGAGAAACAAGTTTGCATTTGATACATTGTAATGGAAGACAATACAGATTTAATCATCACCATTTTACTTGCCATATTCAAGAATTTGCTCTACCAACCAACTAGTTTAAGTCTGACTTTTTGAACAATGTGAGCAAAAGTAGCAGTCATGACTCTTGTATGAAGTAATGGTACGCCTAAATACTTCCCCAAATCAGAAGTTAAGCCTACTCCCATCAATTGGTTGAATTCAATTGCTCAACTAAAATGTACTCGTCTTAAGACAAACATATTTGATTTTTGCATATTCACTTTATGACCTGAGATGATACAAAAAAATCTCATTATATCTTTTACCTTAGTCATTTGTTCCTTAGAAGCTTCATAGAACAAGATAAGGTTGTCGGCAAAAAAGAGATGAGATAATTTAGGATCTCAGTTATTGGTTGCCATAGCTAAGGGTGTTCAATTCTATCTCGTCTCAATTGTTCCGTCCTGATCTCGGCCATTTTGGAATGGGAACATCTCGTCCCGAACAATTTGCGACAAGACAAAAGCGGGATGGGACAAAATTATTATTGGGACAGGGTGGGATGCGGGACCGGCTTTGTCCCATCCCAGCCTTTTGTCCTGTCCCGTAATCATTTTTATTATTATTATAAATTACATATATAATATCCTAATATTTGTATTTTATAACAGAAAATCTAATATTTTTATCATATATAACTAATATACTTTTAGATATGTATTATTTATATGGAATTGTGTTATCATGTAATTTTTTTAGATATATTTATTTTTAATGTAAAAACTTCATTAAATATAACTAATATATTTTTTTAGTAAATAAAAGAATATCTTCATATAATATTTTTAACGTAAAAACGTTATCGTACTGATCTTGTCCCGGTCCTAATGTCATCCCAATCTCGGTGGGAATGGGATGGGACATGGGACAACTTTACCGACCGGTCTTTTTGCTAGATGGGACACAGAATAGGCCTATCTCGTCTCATCCCATCCCATCCCATGAACACCTCTAGCCATAGCCTTCCATCTATCTTCTTCCACTTCATTGTGAATAAGTTGACCCAATCTCCCTATACATAACACAAACAAATAGGAACTTAATGGATTTCCTTGTCTTACTCCTCTTGTTAGTAGAAAGCTATCTGAAGTTGTGCCATTCCAACAAACACTCATAGATGTTGTTTTAACGCATGCCATAATCAAGTCCACAAAATGATAAGCTAATCCAATACTTCTCAAGCTGAACTCCAAAAAAACCCCAGTCCAGATGCTCATATGCTTTCTCTATGTCCACTTTTATTACCACATAACCATTTCCTATCTTCTTGAACCTTATACTATGAATTGCTTCTTAGGTGAGGATGATGTTATCTTTATTTTGTCGGACTTGAATAAAGCCACATTGATTTGGCTTAATTAGAAGATCCAACACCCCTTTAATCCTATTTGCCAGGATTTTTGTGATGATTTTGAAACTTACATTGCATAATGATATTGATATGAAACCCTTTAGCTAAACTTGATGCTCAATTTTAGGGATCAACATAATATTGGTTTGGTTAATTCCCTTAATTCTTGACGGATCAGCTAACAACTTATAATAAATTGACAAACCTTGTCCCCAATTTCCTCCCATTATGATTGAAAAAAGTGCGCTTAGAGTCCTGTCAGGTCTTGGGGCCTTAAATACTCCCATTTCAAATGCAACATTCTTTATTTCCATGTTGGTAATTTGCCTTTGGAATCTGTCTAACTAATTTGAATTAAGGGAGGGAAAATTCATGGGCCAAGTTGAAACATTGGGAACTCCCTCATCTCGGGTGGACAAGTCGTGAAAGAAAGCTTTGGCTATATTTTGGAGAGCATTCTGATTAGTTTTATTTTAACACCTTAATATTATAACATAAATGCTAACCAAGCAAAATTGATTTGTGACTATGCAATAGTAGTACTTATAAAACAAGATTAAATTTTTATAAAAATACTTACCATTCTTAAAATAATAAAACCTAATTTAATTTTTTTTCTAATTATAACATTAAATTTTGTGGTAAAAAAGCCCTGCATCCTACCACCTTTGTCCTCCATTTTAAGTGTGTGACCATATTGAATCTTATAATTATCATATCATAACAAAGTATTAAAGATTTGAATTACTTCATTTTTTTAAAAAAACAATCAAAGTTCATTAAGAAGAAAAAATGTTAGTAAGTACAAAAAGGCAAGTGTCCATTCATTTGTAAGGGATGAAGTGGACACCCAATAAGTGAGATGCAGACATACAAAGGGTGAAATGGTTGCCTAATAAACCAAAAAGAAAAGGCCTAATCCCAACAAAGGAACCTGCCAAAGCAAGCCTAGAAGGAGCTGAGATTGTCAAAATCCACTTCAACAAAGCAGAATGCCCAAGCCCTGGAAAAACAAAAGAAGAGGAAGCTGTTGACTTCATCCAACAACTCATGCTGAACGAAGCTTGGAGAAAGGAAAACTCTACTCCAGCTACATGGCGTCTACACCAACTAAAAAAGTGTTTGAGTAAGGTATTCACCTCCCAAAATTGGAGCCACAAGAAGACTTCCAAAGGAAGGTGAAGAGAAGCCTGGCAAACTGCATATCTGCACTAAAAAGGAACCTTAACAACATAAGGAAAAAACAAAGCAAATAGAAGAAACATAGTACCAAAAAAATGGGTGGTGGAAGACATATAATAAGCATAAAGCACAAGCACCACCCAAGCCAAAATGTCATGGGGCCATTGCTCAGGCTCTTTTGGATGAAAACCCAAGTAAGCCAAACAAAAGAGTAGGACTTTGATAGTCATTATGATCACCATTTGCTCCAGTCTCAAAAATGGCATGGGAGCAACGGCGAGAGAGGGAACAATGGCCATTTGCACTTGGGAAAAAAGGAGGAGCATGAGGGTCCAGAGGTGGTCCCGTAATATAGCGATGTTAAAGGCTTGAACCCGTATGTATAAAAGTGTATGTCAGTTGTGCATGACCAATGGAAGAGCTAGCAAAACAGGAAATGACACACGAATATCTGGAACACATTTACGCCAGAGATGCCAAACAGTACAAAGGTAAGACGAAATCATACCCAAGTTAATTCCACATCTCCCACCTATAGTCTGAATTACTTCTTTGATCTACAATATAGTACAATTTAATTATTAACTAATTTACTAAAAATTAAAAAAAAATTACATTAAGTCCACAAAACATAAAAGGGTTGAGCCCAGATAAAAGACACCTTAACCCACAACCTTAAGGACACAAGGAAATAACACATTCATCATGCGCCCACATTACCCAAGATAAGAACAAAGGAAACAAGTGTGCCACCCCCATTGAAATGTTGAAAGAAGCTTTGATGACCTCATCAAAAGTAGGCAAAGAAGATATGGAAAACACACCGAAAATAAGAGATAGGGATTTGTTGAACCACTAATCAATCATATCTTATTTAGTGCCACCACTGATATGTTCAAAGTAGTTTTGAAGGTACCTTCCGACCATTGACCACAAGGTGAGAAACACCAAGACCGGCAACTATAGCATAATGGCCACTAGTAGCTCCCATCTACACCACCAATCTCGACCTAACCAAATACCAACAAACCTGTGCATAGCTACCAAAATCCACCACTAGTCCAAATATATGAGAAATATCAGGAGCATAAGACCTACCTAGTCAAGTTTAGGAAGAAGAAGCCTTGAAACTCTCTTTAAATCCTCAATCTTCCTTGACATTGTAGTTGCTACATAAATCCATCCCCACCACAATGCACACCACCAAAATGAAACCCTAAACCCCCACAACACAAACACCCTTAATGGGCACACCTTTCCTAGCTTGTGCCAGGGAGAGACACACCAAAGATCTAATTGATGAAAGCGCTAGAAACCACCTACCACCAAAAGGGAAGTAGCTTCACCAAAAGAGAGAAAAATGGCACTAACTTTTTTCCAATTCCCTTTTGGAAAAGGTATTTGAAATTTAATGAGTAAACACATTGAAAATGAGCACTAATTGCATAACAATCTGGAAAAAAATAGCATTAGTTATCTTACAAATAATTTATATTGTGGACTAAGATATTCTTCTAATAGTGTCCTATATTGTAAAGATGAGGGAGTACAATGTAAAACCTTTATCAATAAAAAGCCTTAATCTTCACAATTCTCATTGATCACCCTAATTATACTAGTGTCTATTAGATGATCTTTTATAGTTAGATATGAAAACATTCAAAAGTACGACATTGAAATGGATATGATAGATGAATAAGC